>CAWKZR010000017.1:0-100000 GCA_963854355.1 Epinotia brunnichana
AATCATATAACTTTTGTAAGAAGCCTATGTAAACAGTATATCATATATAACATCATAGTGACGCATGTAGGCTTTTTTCAGTATTATTTTGCATATTTTCATATCACACGGCCGTAAGGACCTTTTCTACTAAACTGTAGGATTAAATTAACTGACTTGTAATTTAAACATTTTATATTAAAAATAAAAATACTTCAGCAAAATGTTACATCTAATAGTTTTCAGAACAAAATAGCCATAATCAAACGTCTTTTTTACCCCGTTTTAGAAAACATCTTCAAAACTAAGGTCGCCATTAAGGTACCTTTACCCTTGGAACGTCAATTTACTTATGTAATGTTAATGTTCCTATTCCCCAGGACTCCCAACTACCGCTATACCGTAAATGGGTTCCATCCAAATTTTCACCCCCTATTTCACCTCCTTAGAGGATGATTTTCAGGATAAAAACTATCCGTTGTTATTCTCCAGGACTCAAACTATCTCTATACCGAATATCATCTAAATGGGCTACATCCAAATTTTCACCCCCATTTCACCCCCTTAGGGGATGATTTCTGGAATAGAAACTATTATATGTCCTTTTCCAGGACTCAAACTATCTTTCAACCAAATTTTATCAAAATGTGTCACAAACAAATTTCCACCCCCAATTACACCCCCTTAGGGGATGATTTTCGGGATAAAACTATCCTATGTCCTTCCTTATCTATCGCTATACCGTAAATGGGTTCAATCCAAATGTTCATCCACCATTTCTCACCCCCTTAGGGGATGATTTCCTCCTTTTATGTGTTCCGGAATAAAAAAAATCTATGTTCTTTCCTAGGACTCTACCTCTCTCTTTACCAAATTTCATCTAAATGGGTTCTATCCAAATATTCAACCTCAGGAAAAATCATTTCCTGAGGTGGTGAAATCACCACCCCAGGAAATGATTTTTCGGGATAAAAACTATGCATTGTCCTTCCCTAGGATTCCTTCTATCTATTTACCAAATTTCATCTAAATGGGTTTTATCCAAATTTTCACCCCCTATTTTATCCCTGAGAGGATGATTTTCGGGATTAAAACTATCCGTTGTCATATTCCGGGACTCAAACTATCTTTCAACCAAATTTCATCAAAATGGGTTACAAACAAATTTTCACCCCCAATTACACCCCCTTATGGGATGATTTTCAGGAGTAAACTATCCTATGTCCTTCCCCAAGAATCCAACTCGCTATACCGTAAATGGGTTCCATCCAAATTTTCATACCCCATTTCACCCCCTTAGGAAAGAAAGAAAGAAAGAAAGAATACATTTATTTACTAAACAAAAGACACACAGAGATAAAGGGAGTAGGCATACATTACAATTTAACACATATTGTGTGTGTCTTCGCGGCAGTGAATAGGTCGCTGTCTCAGCATTATGCCGAGGTGTCAGACAGACACCTACAGCGCTGATTTTCAGACAGCACCGTACGTGACCCACGGAACGCAACACAACATAAGACCATTGATAAACACATAATTATTGTATACATATAATAAATAATCAATGTAGGAGATGATTTCTGGACTAAAATTATGTTAAGTCTTTCCCCAGGACTCTGAACTATCTCCATACCAAATTTCATCTAAATCGGTTCTATTCAAATTTTCACCCCTCATTTCACCCCCTCAGGAAATGATTTAGGATAAAAACTATGCATTGTCCTTACCTGGGACTCCTTCTATATCTACACCAAATTTGAACTAAATGGGATTTATCCATGTTTACATCACTCGCGCTGCCCACTTTCATGCCCTCTTCTCTCTCCACTGCCACGGGAGTGAGCATAGTGTAACCCAGGCAGAAGCAACCCATTTCACATTCGCTGACGTAGAGAATATAATGCAGAATATTACTTAGTAATAGAGGCACCAGCCTATATTTTTATATAGTATAAGTTACTGAATAAATCATTTTTCATTTCATTTTTTCATTTATTTTCATGTCCGGGCTGATAATGTACGGCCCGATAATATGCGTTAACTTTTTGTTGACGCGTATTATTGGGCTGTACATTATTGGGCCGTGCATTATCAGTATCACCCTGACCCTGAGCAAACTCGGTACGGGGCCAAAGAGAATATATAATAAGAGACGGGACTTCGAACAAGGTTTTGGATGACAGTGACATTGTCATTTGATTTTGACATGACAACTTCTTCATAATTTAGCTATTTTGAAATACCACAATACAAATAAAAATAAACGCCTAAGACGGAAGTAGACTTAGGCTAGGTTCACACGGCATTGTCCTGCACGTTATACAAAAATGTTGTTTATACGTTTAAACGAATACTCACCGGATTGGCAAGCAAACCGAATACAACCGAATACGTGCAGAAAACGTGCAGGGCAATGCCGTGTGAACCTAGCCTTAGGTACGAACCTAAAGCCACGTCCGCCTGCGCCATGTTTTCGTGGTTTTTAATCGTCAAACATGTTTTGCCAATCAAAACAATACCCTATTTGTTTGCCGAAACTGACGGAAAACATGTTAGATGTTTAAAAACATGGAAAACATTGGTGCAGTGGACCCGGCTTAACGAATGAGGACGATAGTAGGGTTGTACTTAGTACGTATTGTTATCGATAAAATTAGAACCCAACATCGATATCGATAAATTATTATTAGGGACGTCGTTGGGTCCACTGCATGAACAGAAAATTGCTTTACAAAATCTGACACTAATCTGATTTAGGTATGATATAATAAAAGGAGAACAAATATTTCATACAGTTAATTTCACACTTATTTCCAAACCATAGTTATTTACACATCTTTTTCGTTAGAATGGGGTCGCAATTAATTCTTCTCGTAAGTACTAAGAAACCTCCCACTTGTAGGTTTTATCCAAGTACCAACCGTTGTTTTTCATAAGTAAATCAATATTGGCGCTTGATATTTCGTTATGAGTATTTACGTGTTTTGTTTTAAGATTTAATTACATTTCGTCAAAAGCAAGTAGACGCGTATTATCGGGCCATACAGTATTTGGCCGTACATTATAGGCTCCCGATTATATACATGTCCTCTGTTTGCCGCCGGTTCGTTTCTTACTGTCTGTAGTGTCTTTAGAATAGTTAAAATGATTTAGTTTAGATATACAGTTCAAAAAAAATCGGAGAAAATACAACAAAAATCAACACGTGCTAAATTAAACCACGTCAAAATGTAAGTAGCTCGGCTCCCGCAAAACATAAGTTGAGGTTATGTTGTGGTATTATAAAACACCACAAACCAACCACTATAATAATTTTGCTCTTTACAGGAATGCTAGCCTGAATTCTAGTTTGATGCAACGCACCTTAGATCTACAGTATGAAAACAAGAAGCGCTCTCATTCGCTAAAGTGGAGCATGATCAACGGTTTTCTCTTCGTTGTTTTCGTCTATGATTTGTAAGTACATTTTCCACGACCGAGCGCTCGTTTTACGAAATCAGCATGATTTTTAGGATATTCTCACGTTTTAATTGGCCCTCAAGCATCTGTTAGAATGTTACGATGGTTGTTTTTTACGTTATTGGCGCCATTTAGGCGTCCTACAGCAGAATATCCAATGGCGAGTGTATCACTATTGTAATATGTTTGTACACACTATCGGATTTGGGCGCTCCATACCTAAAGACACATCCCTGTAGACAAAGAATTCTTAAAGTGGCATTCTCATACTTTTTTAGTCAGCTAAAGGTTGGATTAACAATATGTATACAATTTTACATGCTGCAGGTTTTTCAAACTTTTAAGATTAACAGCAATTACACTCCAAACCAAAAGGCAAGCCCCGTAAACCAAAACCTTGATCTACCACTGCTTTGGCTTTCCACACCCCAAACCAAGAATAACAAGCATATGCGAACATACAAGACCAGTCCACCAGTTTATTCTTCCCCGTGGGTAACCCATAAGGCTTCCATGAAGGCTTTCCCCAAACAGATTTGTTACTGGCTGCGCTGCAGGCCAAATAAGACACAAAAGAAAAACTGTTTTAGCGGGCGCTGCATTTGTGATTTACTTTGTTTGCATAGTGTTCTCACGTACTGCACTGATGCAAAAAAAGCGTGTTCTGCTTGGCAAGTAAAATATATAATAAAATACCCTTGCCTCTAAGACTGGCACCACTCAAGATATTTAAAAATAGTTTATGTAAATTACTCATAGATAAATGTTATTATTCCTTGACAGACTTCTTTGCAGACAAATTTTAATTGAATTCTTTTATTTCATTTATTTTTGCCTTATTTTGACATATGTATGATTAATATGATTATTTAATAATTTTGTTGAATGTATTTGAATTTTTTTTGTTTCATATGTTATGATTATGACTATTTGTATGCCTTACGTTACGGATTAATCATGTGGGGTAATTCGGTTGATGTACAGAGAGCTTTTATCTCACAAAAAAAATGTGTCCGAGCTGCCTATCCCTTTACACCCGACTCGAAACGATCGTGAGTGTTGATTTTGAAAAAATATGCCGCGTATCGCGAACTGCTTTTGCGAACCCAACCGATGTCGATTGATCGTGCGGCTATGCTAGAATAAGACAAAAAATACAGAAAGGTCATGCGTACGCGTCGCGACTCGTCAGTCTCATTGACGTGGCGTGGGAGATGGCTGTGTTCTTTGAACGTCGGACTAACTATCGTAAGTGCATTTTTTTTACTAGTTACCATTATATATCTTTGTAATTTACTATTGGATTGCAAAGAGTACTTGTGTGTGTGATATATTTTAAATACTCTGCATTAATTCGAATGAAAGGCATATATGCAAGTTGTTTTTGAATTTTAACTATCACGATCGTGCGATTTCGGTTGCTTTGCGTATAATTGAACTCTCACGATCGTGTGGTTTCGGTTGTGTACTGTGATGTTGGTTTAGTAGGTATTACTTATTAATGTACACGCTTGGCTTACTAATCGGGATGTTTTGCTTATTTTAGGAGCTCCGTTGACCGATAAAATAATAGAAGATCTGCTCGCAGATGGAAACTTGTCAGAAATTGAAGGTTTAGATGATGATGATTTGGAAGATGTGCCTAACTTTTTCGATAACCTGCCCAGTGATGATGACTTGCTCGCGGATGAAGAAATTTCTACTCTGCGTGAAGTAAGGCCCCGGTCACGTTCTCCCCTAAGTTCAACGCGAGCATCTTCTCCACCCCTTTCTCCGCGACCAGCGACTCCACCACTAGGGACATTATCACAGCCCCCTATTTCGCCGTTGCAAATCGGAGCTAGAAGACGACCAGGTCGAGGTAGGTCGGAATCTATACCTAGAAATGTTCGAATAGGCAGAGGTAGAGGTAGATCTGTCCGTGCCCGGGGAAATGAACGCAGTGGAAGATCCATATCAGCACCCGCACCTCGAAGTCGAACATGGAAGCAAGTTCTGTTTACGGACAAGCCACACAATTACACCTCGCTACCAGTGAAACCTGTCCGCTCCCCGGTAAATTACTTTCATGAGTACATTGACAACGACTTCGTGGAAGAGATCGCTAGATGTACGAACTTGTATTACATGCGAAAAACAGGCGTAGAATTAAAAACGACCGCCTCTGAAATCTGCAAGCTCTTTTCCATTCATCTAGTTATGGGTTGCATTCCTTATCCTAGATTGCCTATGTACTGGAGAGCTGGCACTAAATTGTCATTGGTATGCAACGTTATGACAAGAGACAGGTTTTTGGCCGTCCGCAACGCACTTCACGTAGTTGATTCGGATTTTCCGCGGGAGAGTGAGAAAAATAATCCTCTGTGGAAAGTCCAGCCTATGATCAATAAAGTGAAGGACGCATGTAACAAATTAGAACGTGTTCCTGGCTTTTATTCAATAGATGAACAAATGATACCTTCTTTATTTCATTCTCTATTTAAATTCTTCAATAACCGTTTAAATGTAACTTTTCTAGACAATCACATCATGACCCTCACGAACGTGCGAGTTACATATTATTCCTGAGCCACACGAACGTGAGGGTCTGATTGTGGAAGACCAGCTCAGTCAGGATTTTTTTTGTTATTTTTCCTAGACTCCTTATGAAGTAATAATAAAGTTACGTAATGTCGCAAGGAGCTGTTAAAGATTTTTATCTCTCGGGTGTAAAGGGTTGGAGCCCATTATTTGGCCCATTGCCGACCAATATTTAAGGAGCTAAAGGTTCTCCCCTTGCCCTGCTTATATATATATGAGATAACTAAATTTGTAAAAAGACATCCGCACAAGTTCCCTTTGTATAACGTTGTCCTAAATAAAACCAATGGTAGATATCCGCACAAGCTTTATGAGCCTAGACAGAATGTGAAAATTTTTAGTAAGAATGCTTATATTATGGCAATAAAATTGTACAATAATGTTCCAAATGACATGAAATGTTTACCAAATAATCAATTTGACAGGAAATTATTTAACTGGCTGCTTGACATTTGCTTTTATTCCGTAAATGAATTTTTAAATTATTAATTTTCTAATTATTACTTTTATTATTAATTTGTCGTATTGTATGTTGTATTTAATTAATATTTATGTCTTGATAACTTGAATGTTTATGATTTAACTACTTAAATTCAATAATATTTCTACGCCGATATCGGCAGGATATTTGAAACTGAAATGTGTAAGACATACCAACAATTGTACCATATTCGGAGAAATAAACTTTTCTATTTCTATATTATGGCGAAGACATAGTGAGACCTGTAAAATGTTCATAACACCTCTGTATTTACCTATGTTTTACGAATAAATGATTTGATTGATTGATTGATTCACACCCATCCATGCTCACTGGTCTTTTTATGTTTTTTCATGAATAAGTCCTTGTGTGTGATCGTGGCGTCATTGTTCCATGCTTCACCTAATGGCCACAATGGAAGACCAGTGCTGGCCCTGCCAGCATCACGCTGAGTTGTGACCATTTTGTAGACAATATGTATGTGCATAGGTTTCTACAGTTTGTTTTTATGTTTTGTCACGAATAAATGTTTTCTTTCTTTCTTTCTGTACTACTGTTAGTCTATTCTAATATTGTAAAGTGGAAAAGTCTGTGGGATTCTAGGTTTGTGAGTATATAAGTTTGTATGTAATGGGTAATCTCCGGAACCACTTACCCTATCTTGAAAATTCTTTCACCTGCGTGTAGAATGGACTTTCTGGATGGTCATAGGCTATATTCTATCCTGCGGGTTCGCCTGTGTTCCTTGCAATTCGCGGGCGAAGCCGCGCAGGCAGCTATATAGTAAATTATAAATAGTATTAAGACATAAAGTTTATGGGGATGTAGCTTTATAAGTTTAAATATATATTATATATATAAAGAAAAATATAATTTTCTTTGGTTTAATATTCCCGCGCATGGAGTTCAAGTGTCATCGTGACAGATCTTTATTTTATAATCTATGGTGTAACGATAACCTAAAAAGAGCTGTCAGCATTGTGAAAGCAATTCATTGAAATTAATTAAATTAATAGAAAGCTAAGAAACAATACAATTGTGATTTAGGAATCGACATTGCGATTAATAACATTAAATGTCGTTTCTTTTCTTACAGGTAAAGTTTGTTTTTGTTACTGCTTAACTCATACTGTTAGTTGTGAATCTTACATGTAATTTAATACAATAAATCTTTTCTTACAGAGAAACTCAGTTGTGTTTTGATAAACAGTGTCGTCCAAATTACTAGGAATAGAAAACCATCTTATAAAACGACATTTATTGTCAGAAAATGGAAAAATTGAAATTTACGTTTCAAGTAAAATCTACAATAGACGGAAAGTCAAACTATATTGCCATAACCTCAATTACCACACAGGATGACAAAGTTTTCCTGATTCCGGAGGAATATCAAGCTGTATCACAGTACCACAAAGATGTCCACACCTCTAAAGCTTTTACTACAGTGAAAAATACATTGAAGAAAAGACATCAAAGCAGAAGTGTATGGATAAAAATTACGGAATCTCTATTAAAAACATACTGTGATGAGGATGAAAACATGATTTTTCAGGACCAATTTCTTGAGGAAATTACCCAAGAACGGTCAGTTGTTGGCAGTATAAAGAGTTTGGAAGATCCTTCATTGGTAAAAATTTTGGAAAAATTAATTGAAAGTCAACAAAACAAACAAAAACAAAGTGTTAAGAAGTTAGCAGAAAGATTTGTGATAGAAAAATTTGATGGGAAAAATATAAGTGCATATAACTGGATGGAAACATTTGAAAAAGAGTGTGCTAGGTTTGACATAGTAACGGATGAAGAAAAAAATTGAAATTTTCAGATTATTTCTTGAAAAATCCAGTGCTGATTGGTACTCTTCCATGATGATCAAACACAGTCTACAATCAGAGTGGACCGAGTGGAAATCAAACTTTTTGCAAACCTACGCTCATAAAGGTTGGACTACAAGCAAGTATGCATTGTTTTTCAAGTATCAATCAGGATCTTTATTAGAATATGCTATTAAAAAAGAAAAACTTCTATTGGAAGTAAGAAAAACAATCGATCAAGGGACCCTAATCGATATAATTGCTGCCGGCTTACCAGATTTCATAACCGATAGAATCAACAAAGAGGAAATTGTACAAACAAAAGACTTGTTTAATGAACTTGGCAAGTTAGAAAATTTGGTTGGAAAGAAGAAATTTATAAAAAAGAGAGATGATACTAAGCAAATGAAAGAAAAGTGTAGTATTTGTGAAAGTTTACAAAAAGGTGTGCGCTATCATCCGGAAGACTCCTGTTGGTTCAAAACAAAAATCAATAGTGGAAAAGAAAAATATAATAAACAAATAAAGCACATTAACAATTCCGAATTGGAATGTCAACTGCAGTGTGAAGACTCAAAAAACTGATAGTGCCGCCATTAATTAAAGTAAAATTAGTATTGAATAATAAGGTTGAAGTATTTGGAATCTATGACTCCGGCTCCAATGTGTCATTGATAAATTCAAGATTACTGAAGATAAACAATAAAGAATCAAGTTACTCTAGTAATACTAATTTAAAAACAATTAATGGCGTTAAAAAGGCAAATGGTATAATAACGCTCGACATAAACATTTTTGATATGGAGAAAAAAATGAATGTTTTTGTCATCGACAAAGAAAATTTCGATTATGATTTCTTGATCGGATTAGATTGTATAAAGGAGTTTTTCTTAGTTCAAAATGAAAACTTAGAAATCTCTCAGAATGTTCCCATACAAAGAAGTGAGGTAGTTTCTAAGGAAACAAATAAGTCAGATATTGACATTTCTAAGGAAATAAAATCTGATAATTTAATAAACTTCAATGAGAACTTCAGTGAAGAAAACTTCAAAATTTGGATAAATCATCTAGACTATCAACAACAGGCACTGATTGATGATTTAATATTGAACAATAAATCTGTGTTTGCAAAGGACAAATATGACATCGGAACGGTAACGGATTATGAAGCACACATTGATCTGTCAATAGAGAAATATTGCAGTAAAAGGCCATATCGTTGCACAATTGAAGACAAAAAGGAGATTGAACTACAAATTGGAAGATTATTGGAGAAAAAAATTATAGAAGAATCATATAGTCCATTCGCAGCTCCAGTTACTTTAGCTTATAAAAGAGATGAGAATAAAAAGTCAAGATTGTGCATAGATTTTCGAGACCTAAATAAAATCGTTGTGCCTCAATCACAACCATTCCCACTTATTGAGGACCTAATAGTGAAAACTAGAGATTGCAAGTTTTACTCGACACTGGACCTGAATTCAGCATTTTGGTCAATACCTCTGCGCGTCACAGACAGACACAAAACTGCGTTCGTCACCCAAGAGGGCCATTTTCAATGGACATGCTTACCATTCGGTTTAAAAACATCACCGGCCATATTTCAGAGAATAATGTGTAATATAATACGGAAACACAAGCTTGCAGATTTCACAGTATGTTACATCGATGACATCTTATTATTCTCAAAATCATTCTCAGATCATGTCAGACATCTGGAACAGCTATTTCAAGCAATTAAAAGTGAAGGTTTAAGACTCAAATTCTCTAAATGTATGTTCGCAGCCGACTCAGTTAAGTACTTGGGTCACATAATACAGAATAACTCGGTAAGACCACTGAAAGACAACTTAATATCAATAAAAAACTTTCCTATTCCAAAAACAAGGAAAAATGTGAGACAATTTTTAGGAAAAATAAATTTTTATCATAAGTATGTGCCAAAGATAGCAATAAAATTGGAACCATTACATAACCTTTTAAGAAAAGACCAAACCTTTAACTGGAATACGGCATGCCAAAAGTCATTTGACGAAATGAAACAAATATTATGTTCTCATCCAATATTGACAATTTTTGATCCGAACTTGCCTATCCACATATACACAGATGCCAGTATTCTAGGAGTAGGAGCAGTCCTAATACAGCCACAAGAAAACAATGAAGAAAAACCAGTGGCATACTTCTCAAAAAAATTGAATGATGTTCAAAAAAGGAAGAAAGCTGTATATTTAGAATGCCTGGCAATTAAAGAATGTGTCAAGTATTGGCAGCACCTGTTGATAGGTAGGAAATTTACTGTCTTTTCAGATCACAAGCCCTTGGAGAATATGAATATAAAGTCAAGAACCGATGAAGAACTGGGAGATCTAACGTACTACCTATCACAGTATGATTTCAAAGTTAAATATTCTCCAGGAAAATACAACATTGAAGCGGATTGCCTAAGTAGGAACCCAGTCCTAGAAGCAAATGAAAACCTAGATGAACAATTAAAAATTGTAAACATAATAACATTAGAAGATATCTTAACAGACCAAATAAAAAATGTAAACATACAGTGCAGAAAAGACAAATTATTAACAAAAAACAACATTTATTACAAGAAAGTTAAGGAAAAACAAAAAATTATCCTATCAGAGAAATTTAGTATACAATTCATCAAAAATGTACATGCAGACCTGGGTCACATAGGAATTAAACAAATGCAGAGAATGATCAGCTCGTGGTACACAGCAGAAAACATGACAAAAAACATAAAAAGAATATGTGAAAGTTGTATAGTATGTATAAAGAACAAATCAAGAGGACAAAGCAAATATGGATGGATGTCCCATTTGGGTCCCGCCACGAAACCTTTTGAGATATGTTCCATTGATACAATTGGAGGATTTGGGGGATCAAGGTCAACAAAGAGGTACTTGCACCTGCTATCAGATCATTTCACAAGGTACGCATACATTTTGACGTCAAGTACACAAAATGCAAATGATTTCATAAAACTAGTGAGAAACTGTGCGGAAATTAACGACATTGGCATGATTCTCTCAGACCAATACCCAGGTATCAATTCTAGAGACTTCAAAAGATTTTTGGATGAAAAGAATATTCCAATAATTTTTACTGCTGTGGACTCGCCTTTCTCTAATGGATTAAACGAAAGATTAAATCAAACGTTAGTCAATAAAATCAGATGCAAGATAAACGAAACTGACACTAAACTAGCATGGACAACCATAGCACAAAACTGTGTAAAAAACTATAACGAAACGGAGCACACTGTGACTGGATATGCTCCAAAGTATCTTCTTAACGGCACAGATGTTACAATATTGCCAAATGAGCTGAAACTGAAAAAGACCGAACATGATTTGATCCAAGACAGGAAAATAGCTTTGGAAAATACAATCAAATCACATAATTACAACAAGACGATTTATGATAAAAATCGAAGACATGTAGACTTCAAAGTTGGTGATACCGTTTTTGTGGCTAATGGAAACAAACTAAATAGGAAAAAGCTCGAAGAATTGAGAATCGGACCCTATAAAATCATAGGAAAAATATCAAACTCAATTTTCAAGATAAACACTAGCCATAGGAAGACAGAGTCAAACTTTTTCCATATTTCGAAACTAACTCCTGCCCCTGCGCTTGAAGACCAGGCAGAGGACGTGTGATTGTTGTATTGTTATATCTTCTCTGGGAGGGGGAGATATAAAGAAAAATATAATTTTCTTTGGTTTAATATTCCCGCGCATGGAGTTCAAGTGTCATCGTGACAGATCTTTATTTTATAATCTATGGTGTAACGATAACCTAAAAAGAGCTGTCAGCATTGTGAAAGCAATTCATTGAAATTAATTAAATTAATAGAAAGCTAAGAAACAATACAATTGTGATTTAGGAATCGACATTGCGATTAATAACATTAAATGTCGTTTCTTTTCTTACAGGTAAAGTTTGTTTTTGTTACTGCTTAACTCATACTGTTAGTTGTGAATCTTACATGTAATTTAATACAATAAATCTTTTCTTACAGAGAAACTCAGTTGTGTTTTGATAAACAGTGTCGTCCAAATCACTAGGAATAGAAAACCATCTTATATATATACAGTCATGGCCAGATAATTAAAAACACTATGTTTTTTCCCATACAGTTGCATACAAATATGTTTTTTTTTATTTGATGATAATTTAAAATGTGTTTGATTAAATTTGTTTCAGAGTATACGGGTGTAACCATGTTTAAACAGTATTTAATATAGTGCACATACAGCTTCTGTAAAATTTAGACTTTAAAAAATACAGATGATCAAATATTGTTTCTAATTACAGTATGAACTTGTAAAAACTGGCCATTTCACCATCCATATTTTTTTAAGCACAACTTTTACAGAACTTTTATATAAACTAAATTAAATCTTATTTATACACAGATACCTCCATATACTCAGAAATAAAATTGGCCAAACACATTATAAATTATCATCAAATTTGAAAAGTCATATTTGTATGCAACTGTATGGGGAACAAAATCATGTTCTTAATTATCTGGCCATGACTGTATGTAGTGCAAATGCGAATGTAACACAAGTCACAGCGAATCCTCAAGTGAATAAAGGGTCGGCAACGCTCTCGTGATTCTTCTGGAGTCACAAGTGTCCATAGGCTACGGTACCAGCAACATCACGCACGCCGTAAGCTTGTTTGCCACCGTCGTTGCATAAAAAAAAGTTCTAAAATAATACAGATTAAAATTTGTTAAATTTGCAATTAAGAAGAAGTGACATGCCCTTTTTTTTACGTTAATTAACTTAATTGAACGAGCGCGCGATGCGAACGATTGTTCTCCACTACAGCTTGGTTAAAAAAAATATATATTTTAATATAAAAAATATCTACATATATTATAAAAAAAAAATCTTGTTTAATGTTTTTTTTTAATGAACATGTAATGAACACAATCTATTTAAATTTGTAAAATATGGATGCAAAATATGAAATAAATGACTATTTAATTTAATTTAAAATTAAACATCTTTTTTGTCTGTCCAGCTGTTCTCCTGTACAGGACGCATTTCTCAACCGATTCTCATGTAACTTTGTAAGCAGGTTTAATAATTATGTATACATATTATTTAGTCGATTTGCTGTTTAAAAAATATTTTTTGTACTCGACGATTAAAATATGTGTATTAAGATTTCATAGAGAATACTGCAACGTCACTCTTTTCATAGTTGTAGTCCATGTTACTTTTCGATACGCTCCAGACAACTAAAATAAATTCGACCAATCACGTGGCTGCTTTACTGAACTGTAATGAATTGGACCAATAGAATCGCTTTGATGTCGTACGCTCGTTGATGTCTTTTAAGATATGCGATGAGCTGCACTTCGTTTCAACAGTATCGAGTTTGTTTAATTAGTTCAGTTGACTCGTAGAAAATTAATTTTAATGAACTCGTACAAAAAGTATTGTTCACAATAGTGTTATAATCAAGCTTTTTAATCTCGTACCTTACTTAGGCCACTCAGCAAGCTTCGTGGCCTAAACACGGTACTCGACTAAAAAGCTCTCTATTATAACACGATTGTGAAAAATACTATTAGGCAATCGGCTTATATGAGCGCTCCGCCACTGCTATTTAGTAAAACCTCGGCAATTTGAAGCACTTCGTATAGTATTTTCGCGTGCTATATATTTCTTCAACAGTGTATAGTACAAAGAGTCAAAATATAGTACGGTTGGTTACGGTAATCCGCTTTAAGTTTTCTTTTTAACCGACGCCGACGCAAAAAGAGGGGTGTATCTGTGTGTCTGTCTGTGGCATTGTAGCTTCTAAACGAATGGACCGATTTTAATGCGGGTTCATTTGTCCAAAGGCTGACGTGATCGAGATGGCCGTGATGAGATCAGGTTGGAACGTAGCTGAGAACCAGCTACGTTCCAACCTCAGAGCATAGAATACTAGAGAGAGGACAAGCCGCCGGCGGCCGTGTCGCAGCCGTATGCTCAATGGGCATACTCTGCCATACTGTGCACGCGTGCTGATCGCAGATAATGTTACGTTTTTTCCCAAAATGCCTGATATGATGCGCGTGTACTTATTGTCCAATAAGCGCGTAGGTATACAAGTGTGTGTGTTTTAGATGTGTGCGTGCTTTGTCTTGTCAATTACTTGAGCGCTGTGTGGGTTAATGAACTTGCGACAGATACCGACAAATACTATTTTTGTCGGTACCCGGCTTCGGACCCAGGCCATTACATTATTGTAAATGGTTGCAACAAAAAGCAATCTGCAGGTCGATCATGTAAGGCATTGTACGGACGTCGGGTAGGTCTAAATGTCACTTTTTATATGGAAAATTGACAGTTAAACCTACCTTCTACCGACGCGCGTTCGGAACGTTACTTGATTAGTTGATTACCCCTCAGGTTCAAAAAAATCTTATATCACTTTTGGTGGCACTTTCCATTTATATTTATAGATCTTCTCAAACATGCAATGAATGTCGTCATTACGTGGGTTATACCAGGCTTCAAAGTATCACGTTTCGGGCGGATCAATTCGAGAGAACTGTAAAGGAATTTCATACGAAATTGAAGGGTTAGGCCGGGAAGTATTTATTTTTTATTTTCATTCCACTATTTGTGGCACAGCATCACGGCATTCAGCCATGAAAATTAGTTTGATTTGAGAAGTTTTTATTTATTTATTTCATTGCATGTTTGAGAAAAGCGCTATACATGCCTGGCCGTGAAAAGGCCGGATAGTGATACGAAGATTCTTTCCGGCGTCTGCAGTAATGTACTATTTCTCAAACATGCAATGAAATATTCCCTTTACGTTCCTTATAATGTTATAATAGACTCGGAAGTACCTATCCTTTTTCGGCGCAGCATCTCGAGGCGGCCTGAAATGGGATTTCGTACAACTTTTCAGGCCTTAGGCCTGCAAAGTAACTTTTTAATTTTCATTCCACTATTTGTGGCACAGCATCACGGCATTCAGCCATGAAAATTTGTTTGATTTGAGGATTTTTATTTATTTATTTCATTGCATGTTTGAGAACAGCACTATACATGCCTCGGCGTGAAAACGGATTCCCGGCCTCGTATTTCGTATACCTACTTGGCTGGAAATCCGTGTTTTCCCGGCCTCTGATGTAATCTACTAATACATGCCTGGCCTTGATAAGGGCTTGCCGGGTGAGTAGGTATAGACATACGAATTTCTGCAGTAATGTACATACTATTATTTTGACGACCGCTTTAGCCTAGTTGGTAGTGACCCTGCCTACGAAGCAAGAGGTCCTGGGTTCGAATCCCGGTAAGGGCATTTATTTGTGTGCTGAGCACGAATATCTGTTCCTGAGTCATGGATGTTTTCTATGTATTTAAGTATTTATTTCTATATATAAGTATCTATATCGTCGTCTAGTACCCATAGTACAAGCTTTGCTTAGTTTGGGACTAGGTTGATTTGCGTAAGATTGTCCGCAAATATTTATTTATTATTTATTTTTTTATTCATTATTGTTTTTCATCAGATCATGCAAATGCCCGAACTACACCTCTGCGTTCCACTACGCGGAGTATGCGCTCTCCGTCGTGGTCGGTATCAGCTTGATACAGCACGGCTACCAGCTGTTCAAGCGGAGCCCTCCGCTGACCATCACGCCGCGGCAGCGAGACCTGCTCGGGGTAGCTGATGCAGTCAAGTTTTTTTACAAAAATAAGATAAAAAATTACATAGTTACAAGCTTTTAATAGATAATCATCATCATCATATCAGCCGAAAGACGTCCACTGCTGGACATAGGCCTCCCCCAAAGAGTGCCAAAATGACCGGTCCTGCGCCACCCGCTCTCCCGCGACCCTTACCAGGTCATCAGGCACCTTGTGGGGGGCCTACCCACGCCTCGCCTTCCGGTACGTGGTCGCCACTCGAGAACCTTCCCGCCCTAACGGCCATTCTACGTGCAATGTGTTAATAGATAATAGAAGGGAAGAAAGAGGAAGAGAGGGAGACGATCTTTTACGGACCAAATCAAGGAAAAAGTAGATAGCGTGCATGTCGTATCAAGATGTCAAGAAGAAAGCTGAGAATGGAGACAAATGGAAATTGACTCTCAAATATATGATGATGACAAGCTTTTATCTAACTTGCAATGTATGTAACTATGTAAGGAGTTACGGTAGCCCAGTGGCTCAGGCATGCGGCTGTCGTTGGTTCGAATCCCGGCTCGTGCCAATGAGTGTTTCGGAACTTGTGTACGGAATATTTACCGTTAGCTTTTCGGTGAAGGAAAACGGGTTATTCGCGGACGGTCTAGAACGCAAAATGACTACCGTAAAATCCTCCAACTTTACCCCTCCGTCCAATCTTTGCCCAGGAAGGAAATATAACTAAGAATAGCAAATTATAACTTAAATTATTACGAAATAAAAACTTGCTTCATAAAATTTCTCAGATAAATGTACTCTTAATTATATTTCCTTCCTGGGCAAAGATTGGACGGTGGAGTAAAGTTGGAGGATTTGACGGCAGTGTAATATGTTGCCTATATCGCTTTTAGTCTACATCGCCAACGGTCTAAAACGCAAAATGATCACTCATACCATCATGATATAGGTTAGGTTCGTTAGGTATCTTCAGATGCCCGAAGGGCAAACAGACCAGAAATAGGAGCCCCGCGGTAGGGGGGCTCCGTCGACATCGCTAACGTAAAGGTAAAACGACGAAAATTATGTAGACATTTTGCGTTCTAGACTGTTGGCGATGTAGACTAAAAGCGATATAGGCAAAATATTACACTAGCCATTTTGCGTTCTAGACCGTCCGCGAATAACACAGGAAAACATCGTGAGGAAACTGGTCTAATCCCAATATGGTCTAGTTTTACCTCTGGGTTGGAAGGTCAGATGGCAGTCGCTTTCGTAAAACTAGTGCCAGCAACAAATCTTGGAATTAGGTGTCAAAGCGGACCCCGGCCTCCTTTAGGGCACAACCGGGAATAACGCTAGGAGGATGTGTATGTAACTATGTTTGTTCGGGTGGAATCTTGCAACTCAATTTTTGAAGCAGATATCTTGAACAGATTGAACTGACATTTTGGGTTTAAGTATAGTTTGGATGACAATTCAATATTATGGTACCATCGAGCTGACCTGATGATGGAGACAGAAGATGGCCATGGGATTTCAGTAGTTAACCGACATAACCCCGTTGAGTTTGGGCTTGTTAGAATCGTCTCAATGAGTAGTTGATGACGGTATACAGGGTGTCCCAGAGATCGACGTTAAGCCGAAAACGGATGATAGACCAAGTCATAACAGTTATCAGAAAAATACAAAAAAATCCAACTCGTGTTCTTTTAAAATTATGGACACTTTAAAAATTTGAATTTAGATATAAAAATAAAAAAAAATGTATAAATTTTAAAAAATTGGTTTTTTAGGGTTCCGTACTCAAAGAGTAAAACGGGACCCTATTACTAAATTTACTTCGCTGTCAGTCTATTCTATAAATTAAGTGCTAGAAGCAAAGTTGTGATTTCAGATTTGGTCTCCACTCACGCCCGCCATATTGTTGTTTTTAGGGTTCCGTACTCAAAGAGTAAAACGGGACCCTATTACTAAATTTACTTCGCTGTCAGTCTATTCTATAAATTAAGTGCTAGAAGCAAAGTTGTGATTTCAGATTTGGTCTCCACTCACGCCCGCCATATTGTTGTTTTTAGGGTTCCGTACTCAAAGAGTAAAACGGGACCCTATTACTAAGACTTCGCTGTCCGTCCGTCCGTCTGTCTGTCACCAGGCTGTATCTCAAGAACCGTGATAGCTAGAGAGTTGAAATTTTCACAGATTATGTATTTCTGTTGCCGCTATAACAACAAATACTAAAAACAAAATAAAATATTTTTTTAAGGGGGGCTCCTATACAACAAACGTGATTTTTTTTGCCGTTTTTATAGATCATAGTACAGAACCCTTTGTGCGCGAGTCCAACTCGCACTTGGCCATTCTACGTGCAATGTGTTAATAGATAATAGAAGGGAAGAAAGAGGAAGAGAGGGAGACGATCTTTTACGGACCAAATCAAGGAAAAAGTAGATAGCGTGCATGTCGTATCAAGATGTCAAGAAGAAAGCTGAGAATGGAGACAAATGGAAATTGACTCTCAAATATATGATGATGACAAGCTTTTATCTAACTTGCAATGTATGTAACTATGTAAGGAGTTACGGTAGCCCAGTGGCTCAGGCATGCGGCTGTCGTTGGTTCGAATCCCGGCTCGTGCCAATGAGTGTTTCGGAACTTGTGTACGGAATATTTACCGTTAGCTTTTCGGTGAAGGAAAACGGGTTATTCGCGGACGGTCTAGAACGCAAAATGACTACCGTAAAATCCTCCAACTTTACCCCTCCGTCCAATCTTTGCCCAGGAAGGAAATATAACTAAGAATAGCAAATTATAACTTAAATTATTACGAAATAAAAACTTGCTTCATAAAATTTCTCAGATAAATGTACTCTTAATTATATTTCCTTCCTGGGCAAAGATTGGACGGTGGAGTAAAGTTGGAGGATTTGACGGCAGTGTAATATGTTGCCTATATCGCTTTTAGTCTACATCGCCAACGGTCTAAAACGCAAAATGATCACTCATACCATCATGATATAGGTTAGGTTCGTTAGGTATCTTCAGATGCCCGAAGGGCAAACAGACCAGAAATAGGAGCCCCGCGGTAGGGGGGCTCCGTCGACATCGCTAACGTAAAGGTAAAACGACGAAAATTATGTAGACATTTTGCGTTCTAGACTGTTGGCGATGTAGACTAAAAGCGATATAGGCAAAATATTACACTAGCCATTTTGCGTTCTAGACCGTCCGCGAATAACACAGGAAAACATCGTGAGGAAACTGGTCTAATCCCAATATGGTCTAGTTTTACCTCTGGGTTGGAAGGTCAGATGGCAGTCGCTTTCGTAAAACTAGTGCCAGCAACAAATCTTGGAATTAGGTGTCAAAGCGGACCCCGGCCTCCTTTAGGGCACAACCGGGAATAACGCTAGGAGGATGTGTATGTAACTATGTTTGTTCGGGTGGAATCTTGCAACTCAATTTTTGAAGCAGATATCTTGAACAGATTGAACTGACATTTTGGGTTTAAGTATAGTTTGGATGACAATTCAATATTATGGTACCATCGAGCTGACCTGATGATGGAGACAGAAGATGGCCATGGGATTTCAGTAGTTAACCGACATAACCCCGTTGAGTTTGGGCTTGTTAGAATCGTCTCAATGAGTAGTTGATGACGGTATACAGGGTGTCCCAGAGATCGACGTTAAGCCGAAAACGGATGATAGACCAAGTCATAACAGTTATCAGAAAAATACAAAAAAATCCAACTCGTGTTCTTTTAAAATTATGGACACTTTAAAAATTTGAATTTAGATATAAAAATAAAAAAAAATGTATAAATTTTAAAAAATTGGTTTTTTAGGGTTCCGTACTCAAAGAGTAAAACGGGACCCTATTACTAAATTTACTTCGCTGTCAGTCTATTCTATAAATTAAGTGCTAGAAGCAAAGTTGTGATTTCAGATTTGGTCTCCACTCACGCCCGCCATATTGTTGTTTTTAGGGTTCCGTACTCAAAGAGTAAAACGGGACCCTATTACTAAATTTACTTCGCTGTCAGTCTATTCTATAAATTAAGTGCTAGAAGCAAAGTTGTGATTTCAGATTTGGTCTCCACTCACGCCCGCCATATTGTTGTTTTTAGGGTTCCGTACTCAAAGAGTAAAACGGGACCCTATTACTAAGACTTCGCTGTCCGTCCGTCCGTCTGTCTGTCACCAGGCTGTATCTCAAGAACCGTGATAGCTAGAGAGTTGAAATTTTCACAGATTATGTATTTCTGTTGCCGCTATAACAACAAATACTAAAAACAAAATAAAATATTTTTTTAAGGGGGGCTCCTATACAACAAACGTGATTTTTTTTGCCGTTTTTATAGATCATAGTACAGAACCCTTTGTGCGCGAGTTCAACTCGCACTTGGCCGGTTTTTTTTTTGTATTTTTATGATAACTGTTATGACTTGGTCTATCATCCGTTTTCGGCTTTACATCGATCTCTGGGACACCCTGTACAGTATAAACAGAAGGTATAAAAGCTTGTCCCAAAAATGAAATTTTTGACAGAAGTTTTGATGTCGCAAGAAAAAAAACAACAAAAGACTAACAGAAAAATAAATTAGTGCGATAATAGGCTCGGGGTTCAGCGTTGGCTGCTAGCCTGGACCTACATCACGGGGTACAAAATAATATATTTAATAGCTGTAATTGGAACATACTTACACTTTACTGTGACTTTATGTAGAAGAAAGTGTTCAACTTAATACAATAACATAAGCTATGCTGACGACATGGTCCTGCTGGGGCCGTCGGTCGACTCCATTAAGGATTTACTTGGACTGTGTGAGGGCTACGCCCTACAGCATGGTCTTAAA
Organism: Epinotia brunnichana; assembly: GCA_963854355.1. Taxonomy (NCBI): domain Eukaryota; kingdom Metazoa; phylum Arthropoda; class Insecta; order Lepidoptera; family Tortricidae; genus Epinotia; species Epinotia brunnichana. The sequence continues at coordinate 20,842 of CAWKZR010000017.1, forward strand.
ATAATGTAAATAAAAGCGAAGTGCTCATTTTTAAAGCACGTAAATACAATTTAAACACCTTGCCTAAGATCATGCTGGGGGGCGAGACCCTTAAAATAGTGGACAAGTTTAAGTATCTAGGCCATATGCTCACTGCGGACCTAAATGACGACCTAGATATGGACAGGGAGAGGAGAGCGTTGGCAGTACGAGGCAATATGCTCGCCCGCAGGTTTGCACGCTGTAACAAACAAGTTAAGTTGACCCTTTTTAAAGCTTATTGTCAAACATTTTACACGTGTAGCCTGTGGGCGAGATTTACTCAGAGGGCCTATAACATCCTGCGTGTTCAGTACAATAACATCCTCAGAGTGCTGTTGAAGCTGCCGAAGCACTGCAGTGCATCAGGCATGTTTGCCGAAGCTCAAGCGGACGACTTTTTTGCCATTCGGCGGAAAAGAATAGCGTCACTGCTAAAACGGATGCGCGGTAGCAGCAACAGTATGCTGAGGGTGTTGGCAGAGCGCCTCGACTGCCCGCTCAACAAATATTGGGTTGAAGTGGTCATTGGTAGGGCCAAGTAGGGAATAAAATATTCGCTACTTGGTCCTACCTTTCTGCCATAGGTAACCGAAGAGGTGCCAAAATGTAAATTGAATTAAAATTTTATTTAAACTAAACTTAATCGTGTAATACTAATATAGTCTTGTAAGCCCCATTTTTGTTACTAACACTATTATGGATCTCGGTCTGAATTAAACAATTTTTATTTTTATTTTATTTTATTAATACGGTCATCCGACAGACACATCGTCCCACATCGTGGACTCACCCCCCAACTCGCCCGCCAACTTGTCCGGAGACATGTCGGACTCGTTGTCGCTGTCGCCGTGCTGGCGGCGCGACGCCGGCAACCGCTCCGTGTCCGCGTCGCCCCCGGAGCCGGCGCGGCCCCACAGCCAGCCGGACTACTTTATTGCCGACTCCAGCGACCTCTCCGACTATCTCAAGTGAGTTTTATATTCAAGGCTTATGCGTGGCCGTGTCTGCACCGGACGCACGCCTCGCCCGAAGCATGCTCGGCCGCATGCTTCGGGCGAGGCGTGGCTCGCAGAGGCACGATTACAGTGAGCGCGCATGCTAGGGCGAGGCGTGGCTCGCAGAGGCACGGCTACATTGAGCGCGCACGCTCGGGCGAGGCGTGCTCGGCCGAGCATGCGGATGCTCGCCATGCTTGGAGCGTGGCTCGCAGAGGCACGTTTATAGTCAGCGTGTCGGGCGAGGCGTGGCTCGCAGAGGCACGTCTACATTGAGCGCGCACGCTCGGGGCGTGGCTCGCAGAGGCAGGTTTACAGTCAGCGTGCATGCTAGGGCGAGGCGTGGCTTGCCGAGACACGTATACACTGAGCGCGCACGCTCGGGCGAGGCGTGGCTCCCAGAGGCACGTTTACAGTCAGCGTGCATGCTAGGGCGAGGCGTTGTTCGCCGAGACACGTATACACTGAGCGCGCACGCTCGGGCGAGGCGTGCTGCGTGGCTCCCAGAGGCACGTTTACAGTCAGCGTGCATGCTAGGGCGAGGCGTTGTTCGCCGAGACACGTATACACTGAGCGCGCACGCTCGGGCGAGGCGTGCTGCGTGGCTCCCAGAGGCACGTTTACAGTCAGCGTGCATGCTAGGGCGAGGCGTGGCTCGCCGAGACACGTATACACTGAGCGCGCACGCTCGGGCGAGGCGTGCTCGGCCGAGCATGCGGATGCTCGCCATGCTTGGAGCGTGGCTCGCAGAGGCACGTTTATAGTCAGCGTGTCGGGCGAGGCGTGGCTCGCAGAGGCACGTCTACATTGAGCGCGCACGCTCGGGGCGTGGCTCGCAGAGGCAGGTTTACAGTCAGCGTGCATGCTAGGGCGAGGCGTGGCTTGCCGAGACACGTATACACTGAGCGCGCACGCTCGGGCGAGGCGTGGCTCCCAGAGGCACGTTTACAGTCAGCGTGCATGCTAGGGCGAGGCGTTGTTCGCCGAGACACGTATACACTGAGCGCGCACGCTCGGGCGAGGCGTGCTGCGTGGCTCCCAGAGGCACGTTTACAGTCAGCGTGCATGCTAGGGCGAGGCGTGGCTCGCCGAGACACGTATACACTGAGCGCGCACGCTCGGGCGAGGCGTGCTGCGTGGCTCCCAGAGGCACGTTTACAGTCAGCGTGCATGCTAGGGCGAGGCGTGGCTCGCCGAGACACGTATACACTGAGCGCGCACGCTCGGGCGAGGCGTGCTGCGTGGCTCCCAGAGGCACGTTTACAGTCAGCGTGCATGCTAGGGCGAGGCGTGGCTCGCCGAGACACGTATACACTGAGCGCGCACGCTCGGGCGAGGCGTGCTCGGCCGAGCATGCGGATGCTCGGGCGAGGCGTGGCTCCCAGAGGCACGTTTACAGTCAGCGTGCATGCTAGGGCGAGGCGTTGTTCGCCGAGACACGTATACACTGAGCGCGCACGCTCGGGCGAGGCGTGCTGCGTGGCTCCCAGAGGCACGTTTACAGTCAGCGTGCATGCTAGGGCGAGGCGTTGTTCGCCGAGACACGTATACACTGAGCGCGCACGCTCGGGCGAGGCGTGCTGCGTGGCTCCCAGAGGCACGTTTACAGTCAGCGTGCATGCTAGGGCGAGGCGTGGCTCGCCGAGACACGTATACACTGAGCGCGCACGCTCGGGCGAGGCGTGCTGCGTGGCTCCCAGAGGCACGTTTACAGTCAGCGTGCATGCTAGGGCGAGGCGTTGTTCGCCGAGACACGTATACACTGAGCGCGCACGCTCGGGCGAGGCGTGCTGCGTGGCTCCCAGAGGCACGTTTACAGTCAGCGTGCATGCTAGGGCGAGGCGTTGTTCGCCGAGACACGTATACACTGAGCGCGCACGCTCGGGCGAGGCGTGCTGCGTGGCTCCCAGAGGCACGTTTACAGTCAGCGTGCATGCTAGGGCGAGGCGTTGTTCGCCGAGACACGTATACACTGAGCGCGCACGCTCGGGCGAGGCGTGCTGCGTGGCTCCCAGAGGCACGTTTACAGTCAGCGTGCATGCTAGGGCGAGGCGTTGTTCGCCGAGACACGTATACACTGAGCGCGCACGCTCGGGCGAGGCGTGCTGCGTGGCTCCCAGAGGCACGTTTACAGTCAGCGTGCATGCTAGGGCGAGGCGTTGTTCGCCGAGACACGTATACACTGAGCGCGCACGCTCGGGCGAGGCGTGCTCGGTCGGGGTTTAAAAACGGATTTATTTACTTTATTGCAGACAATATGAAGAGCGAAGCATCCTGGAGGCCTCAATGAACGTGACCACAAACAACCCTCCGCCCGTGTCACCGCCGCACTACCAGCTCGCCACCATGGACAAAGGTTAGAATATTAAAAAAAAAAAACTTTATTTCAGTAAGTCCATAAAAGGTACAGTCACTTCTTCAAAAATGTGGCCACCGAAGTCAGGCGTTTGAAACGCTCGAATAATCGCCCATAAATATATGTAGGAACAAAGTGCAAAGGCCGCAATAATATCTGATGACAACTCTATTCCTAGAGCCGTAAGAGCGTGTCAGATAGTTTTGCGGCCTTTGATTCATCATATATTGAGTGACTGTACAATTCATAGGTATTATTTATAGATAAAGTCCAAGATATCATGGTTATTATCAGTGATCGGCGACTAATGTGGTTGTTAAAAATAAAACCATATTGTTAAAACTCACTGAATTAAATTGGTTAGACAATTATAAGTAAGCCTGTACTTCATAATCATAATAGACTGTGTTAAAACCTCGATAGTAAAACTTAATACATTTTAAATGTATATAGATGAAAATACCCATCTATCAAAATTAAATTATCAAAGTATTTTGTTTATATTTACCCGACTTCCGAAGGAGAGGAGGGTTATTACCATAAGAAATACGAATATACCCCTATTTTGGTATAAAAACATTAATATTTATTTTAAATTAGAAAATTAAAATCCTAGTTTTATTATCTGTATGTCACGTGACCGAAAACGCCGACCGCCATTTTGTCTTCTGTGACGTCAGAACAGCAAATGCAAAATCAGAAGGCGTAGTTATTAAATAATTATACAGTCGATATTGTTCAACCTCGAAATATCGGGGAGTTTGATGAAATTTTGTACGAATGTTAGTTGGAAGCCCCGTTTTCGTCTCCCAAAAGTCCCCGGGTCAGGACCATGTAGAACGGCCGCTGTCTTGGGAAATGTACTTCATTCGTCGTAATTAATTCAGGTTTTGTTCGAATTCTACGTACTGTATGAAAACATGGTGTACATCAATATTAAAGCTGAATAAATTCTGCACAAGCCCGTAGTACACAACCTTGACGAGAAAACGTGTCTTCGTGGAGAAAAATGCATCCACATGTGAGATTTTCCCTCAATGTCCTTCCAGGGAAGATTCTCCGAAACTGGAGCTCGGGAGAATTTCAAATCCACTTATCAAAATTACATTAATAATAACATTTACGCGACTACGGCTAAGCCCAAAATAATGGTAATGGATTAAATTTCTCGTTAAGTAGTGATAGTTTGCTACCACCTCCAGGTCAAGATGCTTGATGAATTCCAAAAAATGAGGTGTTGCATATCGAGTTTTAAAAAACCGGCCAAGTGCGAGTTGGACTCGCGCACGAAGGGTTCCGTACCATTATCTATAAAAACGGCAAAAAAATCACGTTTGTTGTATGGGAGCCCCCCTTAAAAAATATTTTATTTTGTTTTTAGTATTTGTTGTTATAGCGGCAACAGAAATACATAATCTGTGAAAATTTCAACTCTCTTGCTATCACGGTTCTTGAGATACAGCCTGGTGACAGACAGACGGACGGACGGACAGCGAAGTCTTAGTAATAGGGTCCCGTTTTACTCTTTGAGTACGGAACCCTAAAAAAACAATATGGCGGGCGTGAGTGGAGACCAAATCTGAAATCACAACTTTGCTTCTAGCACTTAATTTATCTGGTGGATTTCAATAAACATGACATCTACACGCCAGTGCTATACACTAATCTAACATTATTTTATTGATGCGGGCGTATTACTGGAACTTCATAATGTAATGGTCAAAACAGATTGTGGGGCAAAAATGCACTCACCGAAACCTCTGTTTACGTGTCATAAAATTTGAACTTTACCATAGGGGTTAACGGCTATCTTGAAAAGTATACTTCATTTTTATTAATTTTGCATTTTCCTTGAAAATTATTGACATACGAAGTTATCTCAGCTTCAGCTTAGGCCAGCTGTTTGGCGGCTCTCCTCTACAGGTCGCATTTCTCGACCGATTCTCTTGAAATTATCGGAGCAGGTTCAATAATTTTATAGATTTTTTTGATCAACGATTTTTTTTCCAAATTGTATAATAATAAAATAAAGTACATGCTCGCGAGTTTTACAGCTCCACTGTTAGTTTTAATCAGAATCAATAAGATCAGAATGATTCTCATGATTTTAGTTAGTTAAACCCAAACCTTCCAAAGTATGACAAAAACTTAAATTTAAGAAGTGAAAGACTTATACGTGAGGCGTTTCACAGAAAGCAAGCTGGAAGACTCGGGCTCCAACGACCGCAGCGGGCTGAGCGGGGCCCCGCAGGTGTGGTGGCGGCTCCAGCTCGACCCGCAGAGGCTCACTGACTGGAATCTCAACCTGAGACTGGTGCGTACAGTGACATCACAGAGAGCAAGCTGGAAGACTCGGGCTCCAACGACCGCAGCGGGCTGAGCGGGGCCCCGCAGGTGTGGTGGCGGCTCCAGCTCGACCCGCAGAGGCTCACTGACTGGAACCTCAACCTGAGACTGGTGCGTACAGTGATATCACAGAGAGCAAGCTGGAAGACTCGGGCTCCGACGACCGCAGCGGGCTGAGTGGGGCCCGGCAGGTGTGGTGGCGGTTCCAGCTCGACCCGCAGAGGCTCACTGACTGGAACCTCAACCTGAGACTGGTGCGTACAGTGATATCACAGAGAGCAAGCTGGAAGACTCGGGCTCCGACGACCGCAGCGGGCTGAGTGGGGCCCGGCAGGTGTGGTGGCGGTTCCAGCTCGACCCGCAGAGGCTCACTGACTGGAACCTCAACCTGAGACTGGTGCGTACAGTGATATCACAGAGAGCAAGCTGGAAGACTCGGGCTCCGACGACCGCAGCGGGCTGAGCGGGGCCCCGCAGGTGTGGTGGCGGCTCCAGCTCGACCCGCAGAGGCTCACTGACTGGAACCTCAACCTGAGACTGGTGCGTACAGTGATATCACAGAGAGCAAGCTGGAAGATTCGGGCTCCGACGACCGCAGCGGGCTGAGTGGGGCCCGGCAGGTGTGGTGGCGGTTCCAGCTCGACCCGCAGAGGCTCACTGACTGGAACCTCAACCTGAGACTGGTGCGTACAGTGATATCACAGAGAGCAAGCTGGAAGACTCGGGCTCCGACGACCGCAGCGGGCTGAGTGGGGCCCGGCAGGTGTGGTGGCGGCTCCAGCTCGACCCGCAGAGGCTCACTGACTGGAATCTCAACCTGAGACTGGTGCGTACAGTGATATCACAGAGAGCAAGCTGGAAGACTCGGGCTCCGACGACCGCAGCGGGCTGAGCGGGGCCCGGCAGGTGTGGTGGCGGCTCCAGCTCGACCCGCAGAGGCTCACTGACTGGAATCTCAACCTGAGACTGGTGCGTACAGTGACATCACAGAGAGCAAGCTGGAAGACTCGGGCTCCAACGACCGCAGCGGGCTGAGCGGGGCCCGGCAGGTGTGGTGGCGGCTCCAGCTCGACCCGCAGAGGCTCACTGACTGGAATCTCAACCTGAGACTGGTGCGTACAGTGACATCACAGAGAGCAAGCTGGAAGACTCGGGCTCCAACGACCGCAGCGGGCTGAGCGGGGCCCGGCAGGTGTGGTGGCGGCTCCAGCTCGACCCGCAGAGGCTCACTGACTGGAACCTCAACCTGAGACTGGTGCGTACAGTGATATCACAGAGAGCAAGCTGGAAGACTCGGGCTCCGACGACCGCAGCGGGCTGAGCGGGGCCCGGCAGGTGTGGTGGCGGCTCCAGCTCGACCCGCAGAGGCTCACTGACTGGAACCTCAACCTGAGACTGGTGCGTACAGTGATATCACAGAGAGCAAGCTGGAAGACTCGGGCTCCGACGACCGCAGCGGGCTGAGCGGGGCCCGGCAGGTGTGGTGGCGGCTCCAGCTCGACCCGCAGAGGCTCACTGACTGGAACCTCAACCTGAGACTGGTGCGTACAGTGATATCACAGAGAGCAAGCTGGAAGACTCGGGCTCCGACGACCGCAGCGGGCTGAGCGGGGCCCGGCAGGTGTGGTGGCGGCTCCAGCTCGACCCGCAGAGGCTCACTGACTGGAACCTCAACCTGAGACTGGTGCGTACAGTGATATCACAGAGAGCAAGCTGGAAGACTCGGGCTCCGACGACCGCAGCGGGCTGAGCGGGGCCCCGCAGGTGTGGTGGCGGCTCCAGCTCGACCCGCAGAGGCTCACTGACTGGAATCTCAACCTGAGACTGGTGCGTATAACACATCCACTGCCAAAGATAGTCGCACTTTAATACCCCGGCTGTCACACACTTGTCGTGGGAAATAGCGATAATCGCTCCCGCCGCTCCCTGTTTTGTCGTTTTTTGGCCGCGAGTCAAATGCCTTGATCACACTTACCGAGCAAACGGGCGAGACAGTGCTCTCGGCCGAGTACTCGGTGCGTATATACAGTCACTCGCTATGTTATACGCACCGATTACTCGGCCGAGAGCACTGTCTCGCCCGTTTGATCGGTACGTGTGATCAAGGCAAAAGGAGGAGCAATAAAGGCAAGTAACCTAGTGCCTCGCGTCGCGATGTATCGCATGAGTAGAGCAGTGTGGCATCATATCAGCCGAAAGACGTCCACTGCTGGACATAGGCCTCCCCCAAAGAGTGCCAAAACGACCGGTCCTGCGCCACTCGCATCTAGCGGACTCCCGCGACCTTTACCAGGTCATCAGTCCACCTTGTGGGGGGCCTACCCACGCCTTTTACACACTTTACCACTTTGGAAGTGTCTCTCTCGCAAACTATTCAGTTAAGAAAAAAACTGATATTAGAAACCTCAATATCATTTTTGAAAACCTATCCATAGATACCCCACCCCACACGTATGAGTTAATTAAAAAAAATTTTTTGAGTTTCAGTTCTGAGTATGGGGAACCCCCAAAACTTAATTTTTTTTTTCTATTTTTGTGTTAAAATCTTAATGCGGTTCACAGAATACACCTACTTACCAAGTTTCAACAGTATAGCTCTTATAGTGGCTGTGATATACGGACGGACAGACAGACATGAATAATCTATAAGGGTTCCGTTTTTTGCCATTTGGCTACGGAACCCTAAAAATTACATTTTCACTTCTCATGCTTGGAAAGTTAAAAAAAGGGCATCTATAAAAGAGCTGAAAGAAAATTAACTACAACGAAAACTTGGATTACGAATTTAAAAACAGGAAATACTCTAAAAACGAATAGAGAAGAAATTATAACAGCCGCATCAAACTTCTACAAAAGTCTCTATCTAAAAGCAAACTAATGAGACTCTACCAAATGTATCACAAGACTCACTCTTCACTAAGAAGGATATCAACACCGTCCCGCCACTTCTCGAAAGTGAAATACAAAGCGCTATACTTCGTCTGAAATCTATGAAATCACCATGAAGTAACGGAATACCGAACGAAACCCTTAAAGCTATTGTCGAACCCCTGACGCCAATCTTGACGAGTTTATTCAACGACATACTCCAAAAAGAAACTATACCGAATGACTGGCAGACGTCTATAATTATAATTACCTTGTTATATAAAAAAGGAGATCCCACCGATGTCGGTAACTATCGCCCTATAAGTTTACTGCAAACAATGTACAAATTATTCACAAGTGTAATTTTAAAAAGGATCTCAAAACGCATAGACTTCAACCAACCAGGGGAGCAAGCCGGCTTCAGACAAGGCTATTCTACGATAGACCACATACGAGGGCTGCCTTTTAAGTTGTGTCGTTTGGAAAAACTAAAGACAATTTAAGTGTTAAATGGTATTTATTGTTTTTCAAAGTAATCACCGTGATATGTAATACACTTTTTCATTCGATCGAACCAGTTTTCGAAACACTTATTCCAGTCCGAAGTCGGGGTCTCCAAAATGGCCGTTTTGTATGCCTCAACCGCTTCTTCAGGCGTCTGGTACCGTTTACCACGAAGTCGTTGCTTGATTTTTGGAAAAGTAAAAAATCGTTAGGGCTTAAGTCTGGACTGTACGGCGGGTGTTCTAGAATTTCGATGTTTTGCTCTTTTAAAAACGCAATTGTTTGCCGGGCGGTGTGCGAGCTCGCATTATCGTGGTGCAGTCTTATACGACGTCTTGGGTTTATTTTTCGAAACTCGCCGATGACTTCTGGTAAACAGACAGTGGTATACCAGTCAGCATTAACCGTTTTACGATCCTCGAGCACGATGGTGGCAACGTGGCCACTTCGCCACAAACGTGGTGAACATTTTTTTCGAAGTGCTCCGTGAGCGTATTACTTTGGTCGGTTTTGGCTCATCTTGGAACACCCAAACAGTCGACTGCTGTTTAGAATCGGGATCGTAGGCATATATCCAAGATTCGTCACCACTGATAATGGCGTAAACGTGTTTCGAGTTTCCTCGGTTGAATTGCCGCAGAGTTTTGCGACACCATCGAACGCGAGCCGTTTTTTGGTCTTCACTGAGTAAATGTGGTATTCAGCGTGAGATCAACTTTTTTACGCCTAAGTGATCATGCAAAATACTGTGAACACTGGTCCCTGAAATACTTAAGGAAGCTTCTATCTCACAATATGTCGCATGGCGATCTTCGACGTTCAGTTGCCGTACAGCATCAATGTTCTCCTGGGTTACGGCTGTTTTTGGTCGACCTTCACGATGTCTATCACCAAGACTAGAGCAACCACGTTAAAATTCTAAATACCAGCGTTCCACAGTCCGGAGGCATGGTGCTTTATCATTGAAAAACGTAGTCAACTCTTCGAAGCACTGAAGTCGCGTTAAGCCCCTTTTGAAGTGGTAAAAAATTATCGCACATAAATTTTCCTTCGAAATTTCCATTTTCACAACTGACTTGTCAACTTTGAACGCACGCTGTACTAAAACGGTTGGGCCGATTTCAAGTCATTCTTTTGTTTTCGAATTCTAAATTCAAATATTTTAAGATGACACAGCATATCAGGAAACAAACAAAATTAATAGATGCAGCTGAATTAGCCTGTAAACTAAAATGGCGATGGGCCGGACACCTAGCGAGAACAACTGATGGGCGGTGGAGTGAGAAGACACTCCACTGGCGTCCACGTGAGGACACCCGTCCGCGCGGGCCGCGGCCGCCCGCACACCGCACATGGACACGCAAGGCCAAAGAAAGAGATACCTGGAAGGGATTGGAGGAGGCCTTTGCCCGTAAAATGGCCATCCAGTAAAATACTTAATTAACTTTAATTGTAAACTTTAATTCTAAACAATAGTATATATATATATTTGTATCTAGTGAAATTTCATAATTGTTATGCTGGAAATAAAGGCTATTTTATTTTATTTTTATTTATGCTTGGAAAGTTCGCCTTTGTGCTGGATGTATGCGGCACAAAATTTCTCTAGTGCACAAAGTAAAACTGTTTTAGAGACTAAGATAATCGGGCCTAACAGGCACACGAACAATAAAACTTCGTAGAATAAACATATTATTTTATTTTATTTGCTTTAATGAATTTCACATCCGTGTTTTCTATTACTAAATTAATAAAACTTGATAAAATAAAATTATTATTTAAAAACGTATCGAACCATTACTTGGCAGTATGAAGTACCTAAGTCTAATATCACGTAAAGTGGCGGGAATGAACTATTATTTTATGACATTTTGCAAATGTTTGTTATTTTCTCGCAATCGAAGTGAAAAGCAGTGTGTATAATGAGCCTCGACTTAACTATAATAAATGTCTTGGGTGAAATGGCTCGTTTTATGCACTTGTTGTACAATCTACTATTTGGTACAAGCTTTTATTGCTTACTGTACTTTTATTGAAAAGTCGTCAACTAAACAAGCTAAGTACTCTACTAAAGTTGACTGCAATTTCATTGCCCATCTTTCTTGTTTATTGACTAGAGGGTATTGTATCATATGTGATGACCATGGTTTTTTTTTCCAGTGGCTGCACGTCACTATTCTGGAGCGGCTAGTGCGAGAGATGACAGCTGTGGAAGATTCCCTCGCCAGAATAGGGCTGCACGACGTTAAACTAGGACATGTAAGTAACTCACAATTTACGTACGTCAGCATCAAAAGTAGCTACGCAATCGAAGACGTCAAAAGTTCTTACACCCTTCTAATAAAGACTTTTGACGTCTTCGTTTGCGTATAGCTACTTTTGATGCTGACTGTACCGAAAGGCGCGGCGTGGGTAGGTGGTAAAGGTAAAGGTCGCGGGAGTCCGCTGGATGCGGGTGTCGCAGGACCGGTCACTTTGGCACTCTTTGGGGGAGGCCTATGTCCAGCAGTGGACGTCTTTCGGCTGATATGATGATGATGACAACATATTAAATTGAATATTTCCAGACACTAGTGAATTATAATCACAGTATTTATATAATGAAATAATGATAATTTAAAATATATGTTGCTCATTTACAACAATGAACCTGCTGTATATAGTTTCACTATAGGGAGGTCTCTGTACCATTCATTCTGTGTAGCACTTAACCGATCGGAACCTTGACAGGTCTAGACTTCAGTACTAATGCGAAATCAATAGGGGACATTACTGCAATGTTCTGCCGCCAGAGGCAGCACTACCACTAATAGTAAAACAGTATAGGAATATAGGGATTCACACACACATGCACAATTGATTGTCAAATGAGTGACAAGGATGCTTGCATAGACAATACCGCAAGGGGGAACGAGATACGATGTCAACGCTGCTAGTGTCGCCACCTACGAAGAGTTTTGCGTAATGTTCCCTATTGATGACACCAGTTGGTCTAGACTTCAGTGCACATGTGACATCATATGATGTCGCTGGGCACTCTGTTTAACACAGTGCGCCATCTAATAGGAGTTTTTTTCGTTTATATCATCAATTGGGAATGGATGAAAATTTTAGAAGTGCCTGATTATTTTTTTGGTAATAGGAAGTACCTTTCCGTAGCACCAGAAAAAAGTTGCCGACTTTTCAGCTGCGTCAATTATTTTTGAAAAATATGAATAGTTTCTTCGCTTAGGTTTAGGATTTAGGACGGCGAATAACACACTTTGCTTGATCCGTCTCATATTTATTCTTGAACTTTAGATTTGCTTGGCAATGTGAAGTGATAGCCTAAACAATTTAGTATTTTTATTTTATTTTTGTATGCCGTCGCTTGCATCACTAACATAGTTCTTAAGGTTTTTCTGTACTAACAACATATGGATCTATACAGGACTTTTTTTTATAACTCTTTATTGTACAAAATAAACATAGTAGATAATAAACTACAAAATAAGTACACAAAACAGGGGGAAAAATATACAATCAAATGAGTAACAAGCATTATAATATATAATGTCCTAAATAGGAGTCTAACTCAGCATGTTGTCACAGGCTGAGCTGATTTTCAGTGAGAGCCCCAAAGATAAATAAAACTAGACAATCAATTTTATAATTTTTAGGTGCTGTATGTATCTGCAATGAAAAAGAATAATTCGACAACCTCTGTAGCCTAGTTGGCAGTGATCCTGCCTACGAAGCCGGAGGTCCCGGGTTCGAATCCCGGTAAGGGCATTTATTTGTGTGATGAGCACGAATATTTGTTCCTGCGTCATGGATGTTTTCTATGTGTATAAATATATATTTATCTATATAAATATGTATATCGTCGTCTAGTACCCATAGTACAAGCTTTGCTTAGTTTGAGACTAGGTAGATTTGTGTTAGATTTTCCCCAAATAGTAAAAAAAAATTGGCTGTTTGAAAGTCGGTTTACGGGCGATAATTTTACGTGATAACGTCATAAAGCCGAACGCTCGGCTCAGGCGGAACGAGACAATGAGTCATTCTTTTTCGTGCGTGCTGCCTGTGGTCATCGATTTAAGTATAAGAAAATCTTTATTTAAATTAATTTATTCCCTGCTTTCTTGGCATATGTAATAATACCATGTATCGGTAGGTGTCAGTGGAGCGTCTTCGCCAGAGTGCCAAAACGGTGGGCTGTGGCTCGCTCGCCGCCGTACTGCCGTTCCTGGAGGCTTTCCCCGACCAGAAGTATCTAGTGCAGAGGATCAAAGGTGTGTATGTAGGTACCACACACACACACAAGGTGTGTATCATCATATTCATCATCATCATCATCATATCAGCCGAAAGACGTCCACTGCTGGACATAGACCTCCCCCAAAGAGTGCCACTATGGCCGGTCCTGCGCCACCCGCATCCAGCGGACTATGGGCTAGCTTACTATGGGCCTCATAAGTAGGCTCAAAGTCACTCAGAGGGCAATGGAGAGGGCTATGTTGGGAGTTTCTCTGCGCGATCGCATCAGAAATGAGGATATCCGCAGCAGAACCAAGGTAACCGATATAGTCCTCTGAATTGCTAAACTTAAGTGGCAGTTGGCGGGGCACATTGCACGTGGAACCGATGGCCGTTGGGGCGGAAAGTTCTCGAGTGGCGACCACGTACCGGCGTGGGTAGGCCCCAGGTGGACTGATGACCTGGTAAAGGTCGCGGGAAGGTGTGTATGTGTTCACACTATTTGGTACACTACACACTTGGTGTTCAAAAATATCGGCACATGCACCCTAATGCCTTGAAAATAGAGGTGTGTTCCGATGTCTGTGAGTTGCTTGTTTGCTCCGATGTATGTGATGGCGACTGTACTGTGAGCTTACGTATCTCATCATCATCATATCAGCCGAAAGACGTCCACTGCTGGACATAGGCCTCGCCCAAGGAGTGCCAAAACGACCGGTCCTGCGCCACCCGCATCCAGCGGACTCCCGCGACCTTTACCAGGTCATCAGTCCACCTTGTGGGGGGCCTACCCACGCCGCGCCGGTACGTGGTCGCCACTCGAAAACCTTTCCGCCCCAACGGCCATCGGTTCTACGTGCAATGTGCCCACTGCCACTTAAGTTTAGCGTTACCTTGGTTCTGATGCGATCACGCAGAGCAACTCCCAACATAGCCCTCTCCATTCTACTTTACTACACAGCTTACGTATCTAGTTAGTACAAATAATGGGGTATTTTCATCTATCAAAATTAAATTATCAAAGTATTTTTTTTATATCTCTCTCTCAGTGTACAGAGCCCAAAGAGTGGTACTGAAATGGCTATACTCACTATCCTACCAGGAGACTGAAAAGCTTATAAAAAAGACTGCTTAAGGGTCAATCAACTATTCTTTGTTGCTCGTTGCCATGGTTACGTCTCCTGGGTCACTCTTTAAAACTATCATTTTATGGGATTTAAATCCAATAAGCACGTGTTTTTGTTATATTGGTAAACCCATTCCATGGTGGGGCATCTCCTTAGCATGATAGGAGTCCAATGTATAGTATTTTTTCTAAGAAACACTGTCACTGTGGTCTCTTGGCTTACCGGGACAGAATAACAACAAAAAAAAGTTGATTGACCATAAAACCGTTAAAACGGCACAATAGGGAACATTACGCAAAATTCTTCGTAGGTGGCGACACTAGCCTAGCAGCGTTGACATTGTATCTCGTTCGCACTTGCGGTATTGTCTATGCAAGCATCCTTGTCACTCATTTGACACACAATTGTGCATGTGTGTGTGAATCCCTATATTTCTATACTGGTTTACTATTAGTGGTAGTGCTGCCTCTGGCGGCAGAACATTGCAGTAATGTTCCCTATTGGGAATGCATGAAAATTTTTAAATTGCCTGATTCTTTTTTTGGTGATAGGAATAACCTTCCTTAGCACCAGAAAAAAGTTACAGACTTTTCAGCTGCGTCAATAATTTTTGAAAAATATAAACGGTTTCCTCACTTGGGCCAATCAACTTTTGGACCCACAGTATTTTGTCCGGTAACGCAAGATACAGAACTGTCATGTTTGTTAGAGAAACTGATATAAACCAGGTACCCAATTGGGGATGGATGAAAAATTCAGAAGTGCCTGATTATTTATTTGGTGGTAGGAATAACCTTCCTTAGCACCAGAAAAAAGTTGCAGACTTTTCAGCTGCGTCAATTATTTTTGAAAAATATAAACATTTTCCTCACTTACGTTGGGTTTAGGACGGCGAATAAGACACTCTCCTTGATCCATCTCATATTACAAGAAAATATCTTAAATATCCGTGGTAAACTGACTCTGGCAATGATATTGACAGCTGCAGCTGCTATATGTGTCATTGCCAGGGTAAGTTATTTAAAATATTTTTTGCAATATGAGACGGATCAAGGAAAGTGTCTTACTCGCCGTCCTAAACCCAAAACGTAAGTGAGAAAACTGATTATATTTTTCAAAAATAATTGAAGCAGCTGAAAAGTCTGCAACTTTTTTCTGGTGCTAAGGAAGGTTATTCCTACCACCAAAAAAATAATCAGGCACTTCTGAAATTTTCATCCATTCCCAATTGTATAACGATGGTTTACACCAGCAGTTACGATATGCTACAGATTTTAATTGGATTGATAGACACAGGTTTGAAATAGATCGATTTGAAAGTTTGTAAAAAGTAACACAGTAGACAGAAAAAGTGTGGGTGAAAAAGTTGATTGACCCACTTACGTTTTGGGTTTAGGACGGCGAATAAGACACTTGCTTGATCCATCTCATATTACATGTTATAGATTATTTCTATCACCAAAAAAATAATTAGGCACTTCTAAAATTTTCATCCATTCCCCATTTAAATAATAACAATTATACATGATTCCATTCAACACAAACACTACAAACTACAAAGTTCAATTTACACATATACACACTGTGCCTGATGCACCTATGCACTGGTTGTGCAACTGAATTTGACGGGATTCCGATGTGGGAGCAGCTGAGTGAAAGACTTGTTTTCTTTTCCGAGTTGATGCCGTTTCGTAGGTATTTGTAGAACTGAATTTCATGAGGCCCGGACGCCATATTTATACCATGAAATTCCTTGCCCCGCAGCCCGCCCGCCCCGTGATTTTGGCGGGAAATATGGGCGCGAAAGTATTGGCGGGAAAATTTTGGCGCGAAACGACATCTCATTTATTTATGACAATAATCTTAGGCTAATACGTTATTTACAGTGTTTTATACTTATTTCTATGACATTCGTAATGCATTATCACCCGAGATCCTCTCCGTTTGCCGGCCAATCGCATCTAAAGCGCGGGTTTTTCGTGTCGCTGTCTATATACGTACCTCGGCCCCCCACCTGGGGTATAAATACCGAGCTTCCCCCCTCGCTCGCCCATCAGTCTATGCTTGGCCAGCGCGCGGATAGGATCTAAAGGCTTCCTCTTAATCTATCTATATTTCTAGTGGAAACTTAGTGTTTAGCCACTCTTTACTTAGGAAACCAACAGTATATTACCTCTTAACGAGGTAGGAATGAAGTGTGAGACCTATTATTATTTATTTCGACTACAAATTATATAAGGCGACTGTAATGCAATGCTTACGTTATAAGAGGGTTATAAGCTAGGTTACAGGCAATCTATTTTTATTAGTATTTACGTAGATGGTTGTCCTGCACATTTCTCCCGCCGTGGAACACCCGGCCGGTGTTCCAGCTCGCTGGCGTGCAGGTCGTCATCCTTGGTAGGTAAAATCGCGAGCTTCTTGGTCGGTCGCCGTAGCACTCCGCCCTTTGTTCTGACGTCCACCACTCTTGTCTCGCCGTCGGGTCCCGGATACTTGGCGATCACTCTACCCATGGGCCAAGTATTGCGTGGGAGGGTCCCGTCGCCGATGAGTACGATGTCGTCGATTTCTATGGGCCGGCCGCGCCTATACGGCTCCCGCCGGTCTTGAAGTGTAGGTAGGTACTCGCGGACCCATCGACTCCAGAAGTGGTCCGCGAGTCGTTGGCTCGTCCTCCACGTCGCTCGGCCGACTAGGTCCTTGTCGTTGAAGGTACCGGGCGACTGCACTCTGCCGGATCCGCCGAGTAGGAAGTGATTCGGTGATAGGGCTTCGGGGTCATCGGGCTCCACGGACACGTGTGTGAGGGGGCGGCTGTTCACGATGTATTCTGCTTCAGCCAGGGTCGTGGCGAAGACCTCCTCCGAGGGGTGACGCTCTTTCAGGACAGTGTAAAGAGTGTCTTTTACCGCTCGCACCATTCGCTCCCACGCCCCGCCCATAAATGGCGCCGAAGGGGGGATGAAGCGCCATATTATTTGTCGTCGCCCCGCCTTCTCTCGCATCGCGTCTTCGGCGGCCGCCCGCAGCATCTTATCCGCAGAGTGGAAGTTCGTCCCGTTGTCCGACCAAATCTCCGTAGGTGTGCCTCGACGCCCGATCATTCTTCGTAGAGCCATTATGGCGGATTCGCCGCTTAGACTGGGCACTATTTCCATATGTATAGCGCGCGTTGTAAGGCATGTAAATAGCGCTACATATCTCTTATGTGTCCCTCGGCCTACTGTAATTGTCGCGGGGCCCCACAGATCGACGCCCGTGTACGTGAAGGCTCTCTCGTGATGTGCGAGGCGGCAGCGCGGCAGATTTCCCGTCGGAGGTACAGTCGGCTTCGATTTTCGTCGCCGGCATGGCAGACATCGATGGATAATCATTCGGGCGACTGTACGTAGTCGTAGTATGGCGTAGTGTTGTTTGCATTCGTTCACTGTCGCTTCAACTCCGTGATGGTTCATTTGTCGGTGTACGCAGTCGATGTACAGTCGGATGGCCGCGTGATTTCCGTCTAATACGGACGGCCGTTTTTGCGTTGTGGTTATGTCGTTTGCTTCGTTGATGCGCGTTTTTAGCGTTATCACGCCGTCGATGAGTTCGATCGCTAAGGGGCGTAAGCGACTATTCATGGCCGGCGGCTTGCCCTGCATTAGTCTCTGAATTTCGTCGCTGAAGCTGTCTCGTTGACTCTCTCGTACTATTAGGCGTTCCGCTTCTATTAGGTACCGCGCGTCAATTGATAAGTAGGTTTTTGATGCGGGCCGGGCCTGTCGCGGCGCGGCGGGTGCGGGTCGCTTGTGTTTTCTGTTCCACTCGGGGTCCTTTTCTTTGTTCTTGAGTGTTCTTTTGTAGTGAGTTCGGTCTTTGTTAGGACGACATAGTTCTATGAACTGTAGTACTCGCGCTTGTGTGCGTAGTAGGCGCTCCCAGCGCGAGAACCTTTCCGCCGGCGGTAACCACGATGTGTGCGTGATTTTGTTACAAATTTCGGTCGCTATTTTATTTTCTTCGCCGGTCGGTGCATTATTTTGTTGCTGTGGTTCGGCGGGCCATGTTGTGTAGTCATTGTACAGGAAGTCGGGGCCATGGAACCAGCGGTGGCTGCTGTTGAAGTCTGGCGGGAGCTCTCTGGTAGGTATATCTGCGACGTTGTGGCGCGTAGGTACCCATTTCCATTCGCGTACCGTCGTTGTTTCTTCGATGGCGGCTAATCGATGCGCGACGAAGGGTTTGTATGAGCGGGCGCCGGTGCGAATCCAGGTGAGCACGGTGCGACTGTCCGACCAGTATGTCTTACTGGTTGGTTTCAGGTCGTGTTCTTCCACCACGGTGACGGCCATTCGTGCGCCCATCGCCGCTGCCTGTAACTCCAGGCGTGGGACCGAGGTCACTTTGAGGGGGGCGACCTTGGCCTTCGCGGTGATGAGGGACACGTGTATTTGTCCGTCCGCGGTTACCGTACGCCAGTATAGAGCGCACGTGTATGCGGTGAGGGAGGCGTCGACGAATGTGTGCAGCTCCCGGGTTACCGCGGTGCTATAATATGGGTAGCACCGGGGTATGGCGACGTCGCGGAGCGCTGTCAGCTGTGTGGTCCATAAGGTCCATTTCTGCGCGAGGTCGTCGTCTATTGCTGCGTCCCATGTCGTGCCTCTTCTCCATATTTCTTGTAGTATTTTCTTCGCTTGGACGGTGACGGGTGAGGCCAGCCCAAGGGGGTCGAAGACGGACATCATCACTCTCAGTACCAAGCGCTTAGTCGGTTTTTTTTCATTGAGTGCGTCGGGCGGCAATCGGCTCAGGTCCAAGTTGAAAGCGATTTCATCTGTGGCGGGCTTCCAAACTTGTCCGAGTACGCGTTCATTTTTCATTTCTTTCGCGTCGAGCTCTACGTGTGCGGGGCTCGTGCGCTCGTTTGCCACCTCCCGGGCGTATTCGTGGAGGTTTGAAGGCTCGTTGGTGGGGGTGCGATTTTTCTTGCTTGCGGTGTTTTCTTCTGAGGGGTCTGTGTTCTCATTGGCCACCGCTAGTAGCACTCCCGCCGAGTTGGACGACCACTTACGGAGATTGTAGTGGGCGTTTTTCTGTATATTTCGTACTTCGGCGGCTATCTTGATCGCTTCCTCCTCTGACTTGAAACTCTGTAGGTAATCGTCTACGTAGTGATTACGCACAATGGCCTCGGCGGCTTCGGGGTTCGTTTCCCTATATTTTTCGGCGTTCGCGTTCTTTACATATATAGCGATCGTAGGGCTGCAGGTTGCACCGAAGACAAGGGAGCTCATACGCCATTCTTCCGGGGGCGTGTCGTCGCGGCGGTTCCCACGCCACAGATATCGTAGCGCGTTGCGGTCTTCGGGTTTTAGTTTTACGTGCATAAACATCGCTTCTATGTCGGCGGACACGGCGATTTTGTGCTGACGGAACCTCATTAGCACCCCCGGAAGTGATTGGAGGAGGGGGGGGCCTGTGAGGAGTTTGTCGTTGAGTGATACACCTCGAGTACGGGCCGCAGCATCATGGACCACTCTGACGCGATCTCTCTTCATAGGATTCAATACGGCGAAGTGCGGTAGATACCAGTTTTTTTCGTTGTTATTCTTTGGCGGGGCTGGCTCGGCGTAACCTCGCTCGATTAGGTGGTCCATTTCGGCGTTGTAGCGCTTCTTGAACTCTTCATCTCGATCTAGTTTTTTCTCGATGCTGTGTAGGCGTTTGAGCGCGTTCTCGTAGTTGTCCGGCAGTTTGTCGTCTTCGTTTTTCCATAGTAGAGGCACTTGATAGTGACCGTCGGCCGTGAGCGTGGTTGATCGCGCGAGCTGAGCGAGGGCGCGTTCTTCCGGGTCGGATTTGGGTCGTTTCGGCTCTATCATCATATTTTCGATTGCGAAGTATTCTTTTAACTGCCGGTCGACGTCTTCCTCGCTTGTTAGCGATTCCCTTTCTTCGGCTGGCTGATTGGAGATGTGGCTGACGATATGGTTGATGACCTCGCCTTGTAGTGGGGCGCGGGTGTGTGCGCCGTGTAATACCCATCCGAGCGGTAGTCGGCTGGCGACGGGTTGATTTCTGTCGCCGCGTCGGATTTCTTCTGGTATTAATAGATGCCAGTTGTCTTGCCCGAGCAGTATTCCCGGTTCGGCCGTGTCGTATCTCAGTAGGTGCTCTATGTCTCGCAGGTGTGGGCACGTACGGATATCGTCTTCGCTTATCGTTTGGGGTGATAAGCGTAGGTCGGGAATTGTGCGGGCGTGTATGCGCATCTCCCCCGCCTTGTCCGCGTATGAGGAGCGGGACTCGGCGGGATTTCGTTGCGTTTATTTTTTCACTGGTGATTGCCTCTATGCGCAGCGGCGTTGTAGGCCCGTCTAGGCCGACTTTGTTGGCGATTTCTTCTGACAGGAGCGTGATAGTGCTTCCGTCGTCCATCAAAGCCGAAGTCTTGACCTCCCCTTTGGGCCCCTTTATTGTCACAGGTAATATCTTGAGAAAGGCGCGGGACCGGCGGGTCGTCCACGTTGAGGTAACGGCTTCGTTGTCGGCGGGCGCGGGCTTCTTATTGTGCAATAATTTGTGATGAAAGTACTCGCAGCCGTCTCGCTCGCACTTCACCCGTTTGCAGTGGTGCGTTCTGCCCTTGTATTTTAGGCATCTGAAGCATAGTCTTTTTTCTTTAGCTAACTTCCAGCGCTCGTCGATTTCTTCAGCCGTAAATTTCGGACACTTGTCGATGCTGTGCGTCTCGCTCTGACAGCACGAACATTTGCTGGCTGGTCTCTCGGAGGTGGCGTAGGCTTTGTGCACTCGTCTTGGCGGAGGTTCGCTCGTTTCTGGTTGCGCGTAGGCTGCGCAGTACTGTGCTTCTCGTTGTAGGAAGGCGGAGATTTTTATTAGCTCTGGTTCCGCGGACACGGTGGTGGCGGCGAAGTCGAACCACCTGTATCTTTGGTTCGGTGTCAGCTTGTCTAGGATCGCTTTAGTAGTCTCAGGGCTGTAGAGATACTGTGCGCGATCTAACGCTCGGAGGGTGGCGATGGCATTCGCAACACGGCACGAGAAGGAGCAGAGGTCCCGCGCGCCGTCTGTGAGGCGGGGCAGCGCGCGGAGCCTTTCTAATTCAATTAGTGCTATGGTATCGGGCCTCCCGAAGCGTGTTTCTAGCGTTCTGATTATCTCGGCGGCCGGAGCTTGGTAGATGAGAAGATTCTCAACGGATTCTTTTGCTCTTCCTTTCAGTGATCTTCGTAGTCTCGCTATATTTTCTGTTTCGGTGAACTTCATTTGAGATTCTTCGTACGAGGCTTTGAAGGTGAGCCATTCTTGATGCGACCCGGCGTAGGCAGGTAATTCGGTTGCGAATCGGGGGGCAGCGCTGCCAGCGCGGGCGGCTAGAGCGATCGCGGATGCGAGCTCGGATAGGTTAACTTGCTGTGGCGTTTGCGGCACTGCGTGGGTGGTGCCGCTTTGTTCATAGCGATTCGCGCAGGGCGGCGCGGGCGTGAAGACTGGGGGGGGGGGGGGGGGTCGCTGAGGGGGGCGTTCCCCGCTTGCGCAGGCGTCGCGACGGCAGCGGCGACGGGTGCGCTGGGCGGCGGGGGGAGCTGGGTCTCGGCGCGCGGCAGTGGCTGCTGGACCGTTGCTTTTTCTTCGTCAGGATTGTTCCCCTTTTCTTCTGGAAGGTGTGGTTCTTGAGTGATGGCGGGCATCTCGTGGTTTTTCTCGAACCAGGCGTCGATTTGCTCGTTCACTTGAGTGGCGGAAACCACAGTTCCTTCGTCTTGGTCGCTTTGTTCGGCTTCTAGTGTGGCGATGTGTGCTTGGGCGAGTTCAAGCTTGATGCGTAACATCTCTTCTTTTGCTTTGGCTAAGCGTTGCGCACGGCGGCTCGTGGTCGTTGCGCGTGACTTCGATGACGGTGGCAGCGCGGGGGGACGTGGCGTCGTCCCCGTCTGTGACGATTCCTGAGATAACGGCGGCGTCTCAGTAATCGTGTCCGTGCTCGTCGCGTTGTCCGTCGTCGTCGCGTTGTCCGTCGCCGTCGGCGGCGTGTATGTTGAGTCTCTACTTGTGTCTTCTCTTGAGGTCCTCGGCGGTTGCTCTGTCCCGAAGATGAGCTGGGCTAACGACTGCCCCGGCGCCGATGACCTTGTGACTGGACCCATTTTCGACGATAATTTCTCGGCAATGTTCTTTCACTTTCACTGGAATCTTCTTTTTTCTTGAGGCTGTAGTTTTCGCTTAAACTGCAATTTCTTTCTTGAATATCCGGCTTACTGAAGGACCATTATGTGCCTGATGCACCTATGCACTGGTTGTGCAACTGAATTTGACGGGATTCCGATGTGGGAGCAGCTGAGTGAAAGACTTGTTTTCTTTTCCGAGTTGATGCCGTTTCGTAGGTATTTGTAGAACTGAATTTCATGAGGCCCGGACGCCATATTTATACCATGAAATTCCTTGCCCCGCAGCCCGCCCGCCCCGTGATTTTGGCGGGAAATATGGGCGCGAAAGTATTGGCGGGAAAATTTTGGCGCGAAACGACATCTCATTTATTTATGACAATAATCTTAGGCTAATACGTTATTTACAGTGTTTTATACTTATTTCTATGACATTCGTAATGCATTATCACCCGAGATCCTCTCCGTTTGCCGGCCAATCGCATCTAAAGCGCGGGTTTTTCGTGTCGCTGTCTATATACGTACCTCGGCCCCCCCACCTGGGGTATAAATACCGAGCTTCCCCCCTCGCTCGCCCATCAGTCTATGCTTGGCCAGCGCGCGGATAGGATCTAAAGGCTTCCTCTTAATCTATCTATATTTCTAGTGGAAACTTAGTGTTTAGCCACTCTTTACTTAGGAAACCAACAGTATATTACCTCTTAACGAGGTAGGAATGAAGTGTGAGACCTATTATTATTTATTTCGACTACAAATTATATAAGGCGACTGTAATGCAATGCTTACGTTATAAGAGGGTTATAAGCTAGGTTACAGGCAATCTATTTTTATTAGTATTTACGTAGATGGTTGTCCTGCACATTTCTCCCGCCGTGGAACACCCGGCCGGTGTTCCAGCTCGCTGGCGTGCAGGTCGTCATCCTTGGTAGGTAAAATCGCGAGCTTCTTGGTCGGTCGCCGTAGCACTCCGCCCTTTGTTCTGACGTCCACCACTCTTGTCTCGCCGTCGGGTCCCGGATACTTGGCGATCACTCTACCCATGGGCCAAGTATTGCGTGGGAGGGTCCCGTCGCCGATGAGTACGATGTCGTCGATTTCTATGGGCCGGCCGCGCCTATACGGCTCCCGCCGGTCTTGAAGTGTAGGTAGGTACTCGCGGACCCATCGACTCCAGAAGTGGTCCGCGAGTCGTTGGCTCGTCCTCCACGTCGCTCGGCCGACTAGGTCCTTGTCGTTGAAGGTACCGGGCGACTGCACTCTGCCGGATCCGCCGAGTAGGAAGTGATTCGGTGATAGGGCTTCGGGGTCATCGGGCTCCACGGACACGTGTGTGAGGGGGCGGCTGTTCACGATGTATTCTGCTTCAGCCAGGGTCGTGGCGAAGACCTCCTCCGAGGGGTGACGCTCTTTCAGGACAGTGTAAAGAGTGTCTTTTACCGCTCGCACCATTCGCTCCCACGCCCCGCCCATAAATGGCGCCGAAGGGGGGATGAAGCGCCATATTATTTGTCGTCGCCCCGCCTCCTCTCGCATCGCGTCTTCGGCGGCCGCCCGCAGCATCTTATCCGCAGAGTGGAAGTTCGTCCCGTTGTCCGACCAAATCTCCGTAGGTGTGCCTCGACGCCCGATCATTCTTCGTAGAGCCATTATGGCGGATTCGCCGCTTAGACTGGGCACTATTTCCATATGTATAGCGCGCGTTGTAAGGCATGTAAATAGCGCTACATATCTCTTATGTGTCCCTCGGCCTACTGTAATTGTCGCGGGGCCCCACAGATCGACGCCCGTGTACGTGAAGGCTCTCTCGTGATGTGCGAGGCGGCAGCGCGGCAGATTTCCCGTCGGAGGTACAGTCGGCTTCGATTTTCGTCGCCGGCATGGCAGACATCGATGGATAATCATTCGGGCGACTGTACGTAGTCGTAGTATGGCGTAGTGTTGTTTGCATTCGTTCACTGTCGCTTCAACTCCGTGATGGTTCATTTGTCGGTGTACGCAGTCGATGTACAGTCGGATGGCCGCGTGATTTCCGTCTAATACGGACGGCCGTTTTTGCGTTGTGGTTATGTCGTTTGCTTCGTTGATGCGCGTTTTTAGCGTTATCACGCCGTCGATGAGTTCGATCGCTAAGGGGCGTAAGCGACTATTCATGGCCGGCGGCTTGCCCTGCATTAGTCTCTGAATTTCGTCGCTGAAGCTGTCTCGTTGACTCTCTCGTACTATTAGGCGTTCCGCTTCTATTAGGTACCGCGCGTCAATTGATAAGTAGGTTTTTGATGCGGGCCGGGCCTGTCGCGGCGCGGCGGGTGCGGGTCGCTTGTGTTTTCTGTTCCACTCGGGGTCCTTTTCTTTGTTCTTGAGTGTTCTTTTGTAGTGAGTTCGGTCTTTGTTAGGACGACATAGTTCTATGAACTGTAGTACTCGCGCTTGTATGCGTAGTAGGCGCTCCCAGCGCGAGAACCTTTCCGCCGGCGGTAACCACGATGTGTGCGTGATTTTGTTACAAATTTCGGTCGCTATTTTATTTTCTTCGCCGGTCGGTGCATTATTTTGTTGCTGTGGTTCGGCGGGCCATGTTGTGTAGTCATTGTACAGGAAGTCGGGGCCATGGAACCAGCGGTGGCTGCTGTTGAAGTCTGGCGGGAGCTCTCTGGTAGGTATATCTGCGACGTTGTGGCGCGTAGGTACCCATTTCCATTCGCGTACCGTCGTTGTTTCTTCGATGGCGGCTAATCGATGCGCGACGAAGGGTTTGTATGAGCGGGCGCCGGTGCGAATCCAGGTGAGCACGGTGCGACTGTCCGACCAGTATGTCTTACTGGTTGGTTTCAGGTCGTGTTCTTCCACCACGGTGACGGCCATTCGTGCGCCCATCGCCGCTGCCTGTAACTCCAGGCGTGGGACCGAGGTCACTTTGAGGGGGGCGACCTTGGCCTTCGCGGTGATGAGGGACACGTGTATTTGTCCGTCCGCGGTTACCGTACGCCAGTATAGAGCGCACGTGTATGCGGTGAGGGAGGCGTCGACGAATGTGTGCAGCTCCCGGGTTACCGCGGTGCTATAATATGGGTAGCACCGGGGTATGGCGACGTCGCGGAGCGCTGTCAGCTGTGTGGTCCATAAGGTCCATTTCTGCGCGAGGTCGTCGTCTATTGCTGCGTCCCATGTCGTGCCTCTTCTCCATATTTCTTGTAGTATTTTCTTCGCTTGGACGGTGACGGGTGAGGCCAGCCCAAGGGGGTCGAAGACGGACATCATCACTCTCAGTACCAAGCGCTTAGTCGGTTTTTTTTCATTGAGTGCGTCGGGCGGCAATCGGCTCAGGTCCAAGTTGAAAGCGATTTCATCTGTGGCGGGCTTCCAAACTTGTCCGAGTACGCGTTCATTTTTCATTTCTTTCGCGTCGAGCTCTACGTGTGCGGGGCTCGTGCGCTCGTTTGCCACCTCCCGGGCGTATTCGTGGAGGTTTGAAGGCTCGTTGGTGGGGGTGCGATTTTTCTTGCTTGCGGTGTTTTCTTCTGAGGGGTCTGTGTTCTCATTGGCCACCGCTAGTAGCACTCCCGCCGAGTTGGACGACCACTTACGGAGATTGTAGTGGGCGTTTTTCTGTATATCTCGTACTTCGGCGGCTATCTTGATCGCTTCCTCCTCTGACTTGAAACTCTGTAGGTAATCGTCTACGTAGTGATTACGCACAATGGCCTCGGCGGCTTCGGGGTTCGTTTCCCTATATTTTTCGGCGTTCGCGTTCTTTACATATATAGCGATCGTAGGGCTGCAGGTTGCACCGAAGACAAGGGAGCTCATACGCCATTCTTCCGGGGGCGTGTCGTCGCGGCGGTTCCCACGCCACAGATATCGTAGCGCGTTGCGGTCTTCGGGCTTTATTTTTACGTGCATAAACATCGCTTCTATGTCGGCGGACACGGCGATTTTGTGCTGACGGAACCTCATTAGCACCCCCGGAAGTGATTGGAGGAGGGGGGGGCCTGTGAGGAGTTTGTCGTTGAGTGATACACCTCGAGTACGGGCCGCAGCATCATGGACCACTCTGACGCGATCTCTCTTCATAGGATTCAATACGGCGAAGTGCGGTAGATACCAGTTTTTTTCGTTGTTATTCTTTGGCGGGGCTGGCTCGGCGTAACCTCGCTCGATTAGGTGGTCCATTTCGGCGTTGTAGCGCTTCTTGAACTCTTCATCTCGATCTAGTTTTTTCTCGATGCTGTGAAGGCGTTTGAGCGCGTTCTCGTAGTTGTCCGGCAGTTTGTCGTCTTCGTTTTTCCATAGTAGAGGCACTTGATAGTGACCGTCGGCCGTGAGCGTGGTTGATCGCGCGAGCTGAGCGAGGGCGCGTTCTTCCGGGTCGGATTTGGGTCGTTTCGGCTCTATCATCATATTTTCGATTGCGAAGTATTCTTTTAACTGCCGGTCGACGTCTTCCTCGCTTGTTAGCGATTCCCTTTCTTCGGCTGGCTGATTGGAGATGTGGCTGACGATATGGTTGATGACCTCGCCTTGTAGTGGGGCGCGGGTGTGTGCGCCGTGTAATACCCATCCGAGCGGTAGTCGGCTGGCGACGGGTTGATTTCTGTCGCCGCGTCGGATTTCTTCTGGTATTAATAGATGCCAGTTGTCTTGCCCGAGCAGTATTCCCGGTTCGGCCGTGTCGTATCTCAGTAGGTGCTCTATGTCTCGCAGGTGTGGGCACGTACGGATATCGTCTTCGCTTATCGTTTGGGGTGATAAGCGTAGGTCGGGAATTGTGCGGGCGTGTATGCGCATCTCCCCGCCTTGTCCGCGTATGAGGAGCGGGACTCGGCGGGATTTCGTTGCGTTTATTTTTTCACTGGTGATTGCCTCTATGCGCAGCGGCGTTGTAGGCCCGTCTAGGCCGACTTTGTTGGCGATTTCTTCTGACAGGAGCGTGATAGTGCTTCCGTCGTCCATCTAAGCCGAAGTCTTGACCTCCCCTTTGGGCCCCTTTATTGTCACAGGTAATATCTTGAGAAAGGCGCGGGACCGGCGGGTCGTCCACGTTGAGGTAACGGCTTCGTTGTCGGCGGGCGCGGGCTTCTTATTGTGCAATAATTTGTGATGAAAGTACTCGCAGCCGTCTCGCTCGCACTTCACCCGTTTGCAGTGGTGCGTTCTGCCCTTGTATTTTAGGCATCTGAAGCATAGTCTTTTTTCTTTAGCTAACTTCCAGCGCTCGTCGATTTCTTCAGCCGTAAATTTCGGACACTTGTCGATGCTGTGCGTCTCGCACTGACAGCACGAACATTTGCTGGCTGGTCTCTCGGAGGTGGCGTAGGCTTTGTGCACTCGTCTTGGCGGAGGTTCGCTTGTTTCTGGTTGCGCGTAGGCTGCGCAGTACTGTGCTTCTCGTTGTAGGAAGGCGGAGATTTTTATTAGCTCTGGTTTCGCGGACACGGTGTTGGCGGCGAAGTCGAACCACCTGTATCTTTGGTTCGGTGTCAGCTTGTCTAGGATCGCTTTAGTAGTCTCAGGGCTGTAGAGATACTGTGCGCGATCTAACGCTCGGAGGGTGGCGATGGCATTCGCAACACGGCACGAGAAGGAGCAGAGGTCCCGCGCGCCGTCTGTGAGGCGGGGCAGCGCGCGGAGCCTTTCTAATTCAATTAGTGCTATGGTATCGGGCCTCCCGAAGCGTGTTTCTAGCGTTCTGATTATCTCGGCGGCCGGAGCTTGGTAGATGAGAAGATTCTCAACGGATTCTTTTGCTCTTCCTTTCAGTGATCTTCGTAGTCTCGCTATATTTTCTGTTTCGGTGAACTTCATTTGAGATTCTTCGTACGAGGCTTTGAAGGTGAGCCATTCTTGATACGACCCGGCGTAGGCAGGTAATTCGGTTGCGAATCGGGGGGCAGCGCTGCCAGCGCGGGCGGCTAGAGCGATCGCGGATGCGAGCTCGGATAGGTTAGCTTGCTGTGGCGTTTGCGGCACTGCGTGGGTGGTGCCGCTTTGTTCATAGCGATTCGCGCAGGGCGGCGGGGGCGTGAAGACTGGGGGGGGGTCGCTGAGGGGGGCGTTCCCCGCTTGCGCAGGCGTCGCGACGGCAGCGGCGACGGGTGCGCTGGGCGGCGGGGGGAGCTGGGTCTCGGCGCGCGGCAGTGGCTGCTGGACCGTTGCTTTTTCTTCGTCAGGATTGTTCCCCTTTTCTTCTGGAAGGTGTGGTTCTTGAGTGATGGCGGGCATCTCGTGGTTTTTCTCGAACCAGGCGTCGATTTGCTCGTTCACTTGAGTGGCGGAAACCACAGTTCCTTCGTCTTGGTCGCTTTGTTCGGCTTCTAGTGTGGCGATGTGTGCTTGGGCGAGTTCAAGCTTGATGCGTAACATCTCTTCTTTTGCTTTGGCTAAGCGTTGCGCACGGCGGCTCGTGGTCGTTGCGCGTGACTTCGATGACGGTGGCAGCGCGGGGGGACGTGGCGTCGTCCCCGTCTGTGACGATTCCTGAGATAACGGCGGCGTCTCAGTAATCGTGTCCGTGCTCGTCGCGTTGTCCGTCGTCGTCGCGTTGTCCGTCGCCGTCGGCGGCGTGTATGTTGAGTCTCTACTTGTGTCTTCTCTTGAGGTCCTCGGCGGTTGCTCTGTCCCGAAGATGAGCTGGGCTAACGACTGCCCCGGCGCCGATGACCTTGTGACTGGACCCATTTTCGACGATAATTTCTCGGCAATGTTCTTTCACTTTCACTGGAATCTTCTTTTTTCTTGAGGCTGTAGTTTTCGCTTAAACTGCAATTTCTTTCTTGAATATCCGGCTTACTGAAGGACCATTATGTGCCTGATGCACCTATGCACTGGTTGTGCAACTGAATTTGACGGGATTCCGATGTGGGAGCAGCTGAGTGAAAGACTTGTTTTCTTTTCCGAGTTGATGCCGTTTCGTAGGTATTTGTAGAACTGAATTTCATGAGGCCCGGACGCCATATTTATACCATGAAATTCCTTGCCCCGCAGCCCGCCCGCCCCGTGATTTTGGCGGGAAATATGGGCGCGAAAGTATTGGCGGGAAAATTTTGGCGCGAAACGACATCTCATTTATTTATGACAATAATCTTAGGCTAATACGTTATTTACAGTGTTTTATACTTATTTCTATGACATTCGTAATGCATTATCACCCGAGATCCTCTCCGTTTGCCGGCCAATCGCATCTAAAGCGCGGGTTTTTCGTGTCGCTGTCTATATACGTACCTCGGCCCCCCACTTGGGGTATAAATACCGAGCTTCCCCCCTCGCTCGCCCATCAGTCTATGCTTGGCCAGCGCGCGGATAGGATCTAAAGGCTTCCTCTTAATCTATCTATATTTCTAGTGGAAACTTAGTGTTTAGCCACTCTTTACTTAGGAAACCAACAGTATATTACCTCTTAACTAGGTAGGAATGAAGTGTGAGACCTATTATTATTTATTTCGACTACAAATTATATAAGGCGACTGTAATGCAATGCTTACGTTATAAGAGGGTTATAAGCTAGGTTACAGGCAATCTATTTTATTAGTATTTACGTAGATGGTTGTCCTGCACACACACACTCACACAAGCACACGCACAAGATGCGAACAATTAGATTAAACTTTTATGATTATAAATTTATTTATTTATTTAATGTAATAATTAGCACTGACAGATAAACCTTACGTACTAATTTATAATAAAATTAAAGTAATTAAATGGGTTCAAAATACAATGATAAATAATATTTAACAATAAATAGTCAATAGGTACGTGCACATGGGTAATTGGGTATTAATAATTAGATAGTGACTAGATGCGGCCAAAAAACGATTCTCTGGTGTGAAAAAGACGTCGAGATGGGTGTCACTGGTTAAAATGTTATTCAGTAGCATCAATGCTTGGTGTAGGGGAGAAGAGTCCTGTGCGCGCGTCCTGGCCGACGGGACGGCGAACAAGCCGCGGCTGCGAGGACGTAGCGATTTGGCCGAGACGGGTGTAACTCTAATAGTCACCATAGCAAGTAGCGTGGGATTGGCTACCACTTGGTTATGTCAGCCTATCTGGTATTCTTGTTAGTCTAGTATTAATGTTTACTTGACATCTCCGCGAATTATACACATTTTGCGTGTGATTGTAATTGAATTTGACGACCGCTTTAGCCTAGTTGGTAGTGACCCTGCCTACGAAGCAAGAGGTCCTGGGTTCGAATCCCGGTAAGTATTTGCATTATAAATGCTTATTTGTGTGATGATCAGTTGATCACGAATATTTGTTCCTGAGTCATGGATGTTTTCTATGTATTTAAGTATTTATTTCTCTATATAAGTATCTATATCGTCGTCTAGTACCCATAGTATAAGCTTTGCTTAGTTTGGGACTAGGTTGATTGGTGTAAGATTGTCCGCAACATATTATATTATATTATTATTATTAATTGTATTTCATGTTTTATGTTTTAACATGTATCTGGGGGCCGATTTTTGAATCTCACTGGTGATATCAAAGTCACCGGTGACTAAAATTATCACCGATGACTTTTATGTCACCATTTTCCAAAAGCCGTATTTTTGAAAGTCACACGCTGTTTACCAACATGCAGAAATTTTACAATGTCAGTCAGAGACAATCTTCCCGTTACGTTCCTTTTTACGCAGATGTTATAGTGTTGTCCTTGATACCGGTTTCTATTTTGTCAAAAACAATCACATGGTGATTTCAATTACGAGTGGGTAGGGGCACTCGTAAATCGATATCATAGGTATGACAAATGTAAGTCACCGATGAGTTTCAAAAATACGAACTTTCGGAAATCACTCACATCGGTGAGAATTAGTCACTTGGTGAGATTCAAAAATCGGCCCCCTGGAATAATGTAATTTTAACTTGCCTGGAATTTTAATTTCAAGTTGTTAATCGCTCTCGCAGACGTCCAAGACACAGGCTCAGTCTAGTTTGGAGTCTAATGTATATTTTTTTGTATGATAATCAGTTTCTGTTACTTAAAATATTTGTATTTGTATATAGTTTTTACCATAATAAAATACCAGGCGACCATCATCATATATCCTAGGACGAGCCAAATGTGGCGAGGCGCGAGGGGGGCTCCAGTGCGTTCAGTATGAGGCCCTGGAGTCCTCCGCATGAGAGCACAGATGCCGGCTGCCGTGGAGATTTTAGTGGATAGAAATACCACATAACCCCTCGAACAATCTTTTAGTTCAGTGTGTAGGTGATTTTATAGCGCTTAGTAATCTAAACCAGTTTAATAATATTGCTAATATAAATGATCGTATCCTTGACCTGATATTATGTAGTACTGCCTGTTCTGTCACTAGGTGTAGTTTTCCTTTAACTCCAGAAGATGTGCACCACCCTTCGTTATCATTAAACTTAAGACTTAATTATACGGCACCAATGAGACCTGCCGGTGTCCTTGTGTATAAGTTCCATTCAGCTGATTTCGACAACATTAATAGTGATTTATCGCAAATAGATTGGGATACATTTTTTGATAATTTGGATGTAGAAGGAAGCCTTACAAAACTATATAATCTATTATATAAATTAATAGATAAATACGTACCGAGCTATCAGTCCCGAAATTCGTGCACATATCCTGCATGGCACAGCAAACCTTTAAGAAAGATTTTAAAAGAAAAAAGAAAATACCATAAACTTTGGAAATGTTATGGAAACCCCCTAGACTATGAAACTTTTAAAAAATTAAGAAAACGAGCAGAAATTATTGAAAAGAAATGCTATAATAGGTATATAGAATTTTCAGAGGATAAAATAAAATCACATCCTAAGTATTTCTGGAAATTTATTAAGTCTACTAGGTCCAATGGAGGTATACCACAAACTATGTATTATATGGGGCGTCTCATCCTCGGACGGAGCAGGCATTTGCAAAATGTTTGGTGATCATTTCCAGTCCGTTTTCGAACACTCTTCTTTACCACCTCTAGATGTTAACTGCTTGGATCCGCCTACAAAATCAGTTTTCAACGTCAGTTCAATTACCTTGTCGAATGAAATTGTTCTCAAATATTTGAAATCTGTCGATATAAACAAGGGTGCTGGGCCTGATCGAATACACCCTGTACTGATCAGTAAATGTGCTAGTGCATTAGTTTTTCCTATCACCAAGATATATTTATTATCTATTAAGGAGGGGCATGTCCCGCTAATCTGGAAAAAAGCTTGGATTACACCTATTCCTAAGGGTTCCGTGAGTCAAGACATCGAAAAGTATCGACCTATTTCTAAATTATGTCAATTCGGTAAAATATTAGAAAAAATAGTTACTGACCAGCTTTCATATGCTGTTCGTCGTCACATCAACCCAAATCAGCATGGTTTCTACAAAGGTCGAAGCGTAGAAAGTAATCTGTTGTCTTTTAGTGAGGTCATACGTGAAGCCATGGATAATCGGCACCAAGTCGACGCAGTTTACACAGATTTCGCAAAGGCATTTGACAAAATCTCCTACGACACGCTTTTGCTGAAACTTTGGAGCCTCGGTGTGCATGGCGACCTTTTCCGGTGGATCAAATCGTATATAGAAAAAAGATCTCAAACTGTCGTACTCGGAGGTTTCTCTTCTGGCTTCAAATATATTACCTCAGGAGTCCCACAAGGGTCCCATTTGGGCCCTTTATTATTTATCCTATACATTAATGACATAACGGAGTGTCTTACTGAATCGAAAGCTCTTCTATACGCTGACGACACTAAAATATTCAGAGTTATTAAAACACAAGCAGACTGTACTCTATTACAAAATGATTTATTTAGTTTTGAAAGTTATTGTACTAGAAACAATTTATTTTTAAATAGCGATAAATGCGCAGTAATAACATTTACGCGAAAGAAAGATCCCATACTATTTAATTACTGCTTGTGTGGTGGTAATCTGGCACGCCAGAATAGTATACGTGATCTAGGTGTGATACTTGATGCTAAATTGACATTTAACTCTCATATTGATGATATTCTAAATAAGTCGTATAGACTGCTGGGTTTCATTCTTCGTGTTGCGAAACCCTTTAAAAGACCTCTTACTTACAGACTCCTTTATAATAGCTATGTCCGAAGTCGATTGGAATTTGCTTCTGTAGTGTGGAATCCCTGCTTTACTGTACACGAGGTTAGAATTGAAAGACTCCAGAAAAAGTTTGTTAAGACAATGGAATTCCGAACAGGTGGTAACTATGAAGATTACGCCTTATCATCCACAAGACTCCATATCCAACCCCTTTCACTCAGACGCACTTGTACCGATTTACTTTATCTGTTCAAAATTATGAATAATCTAGTTGATGCCCCTGAACTATTACATAATATATTTTTTCATGTTCCCCGTAGATTAGAACGAAGTTGTCGCAAGAAGGCCTTATTTAGTATTGCAAGCAGCAGAACTAAATACGCACAGCATTCATATATTAAGCGCGCATGTAAACTGTATAATGAAAAATGTATGGACGCAGATTTGTTTGGCAACTCATATAGTATATTTAAAAAATTAGTTTTTTCTTTAATCTAAGAATGTTAAAACGCAGTTACCTTAACCTTTTCATTAACTTTTTCTTTCTTTTTTTGCATTGTATAATGGTGTAACTAAGTTGTAAAATATACTTAACTGTCATAAGTGTATTTACAACACATATATGTATATATATATTTATATATTTATGACATTTGGTATTATATTAAACATATTTTCCAATTTTTAATATAACTTGTAACTTTGTAAACATTTATGAAACTATAGGTCTATTATAGCATTACTCACATAGCCATAGCTAAGTTACTTATGTGTTTTTTAAGACTGTTTGTTTCTCAATTAAAAAAAAAAAAAAAAAAAAAAAAATAACCCAGTCATCCCCCGATGATTGGGTACCTGGTACGCAGGTTTCCTCCATGAAAAAAAAACGTGTCCAATATATGAAAACACAGCTTCGCAAATCTCTGGTGCAAGTCAATTAACTTGTAAAATATGAAAAGCAAACTTGTCCTATTTTCCAGAACTAGGGGTCGGCGGCTGCCTCAGCAACTACAAATGGAACGGCGGCGGCACAGACCACGACGACAGCAAGCCCACAGACGCGGAGATCATCCTCCACCTACTGGCCACGTACTTGGACGGGCAGCTGCCGGGCGCGGGCAAGGCGTTCACCGAGGGGCACGTGTCGTGCGCGCCGACGCCGCCGCCGCGGGGCGCGAGCGCGCTCGCCATACACAAGGTGACCAGTCGACCGCCGCACTATGTGCTGGCTCTGGAGGACGACACTATAGAGGTGAGTACTAGTAGTACTATATATATAGTAGTCGAGGTCAGCCTCCACCTACTGGCCACGTACTTGGACGGGCAGCTGCCGGGCGCGGGCAAGGCGTTCACCGAGGGGCACGTGTCGTGCGCGCCGACGCCGCCGCCGCGGGGCGCGAGCGCGCTCGCCATACACAAGGTGACCAGTCGACCGCCGCACTATGTGCTGGCTCTGGAGGACGACACTATAGAGGTGAGTACTAGTAGTACTATATATATAGTAGTCGAGGTCAGCCTCCACCTACTGGCCACGTACTTGGACGGGCAGCTGCCGGGCGCGGGCAAGGCGTTCACCGAGGGGCACGTGTCGTGCGCGCCGACGCCGCCGCCGCGGGGCGCGAGCGCGCTCGCCATACACAAGGTGACCAGTCGACCGCCGCACTATGTGCTGGCTCTGGAGGACGACACTATAGAGGTGAGTACTAGTAGTACTATATATATAGTAGTCGAGGTCAGCCTCCACCTACTGGCCACGTACTTGGACGGGCAGCTGCCGGGCGCGGGCAAGGCGTTCACCGAGGGGCACGTGTCGTGCGCGCCGACGCCGCCGCCGCGGGGCGCGAGCGCGCTCGCCATACACAAGGTGACCAGTCGACCGCCGCACTATGTGCTGGCTCTGGAGGACGACACTATAGAGGTGAGTACTAGTAGTACTATATATATAGTAGTCGAGGTCAGCCTCCACCTACTGGCCACGTACTTGGACGGGCAGCTGCCGGGCGCGGGCAAGGCGTTCACCGAGGGGCACGTGTCGTGCGCGCCGACGCCGCCGCCGCGGGGCGCGAGCGCGCTCGCCATACACAAGGTGACCAGTCGACCGCCGCACTATGTGCTGGCTCTGGAGGACGACACTATAGAGGTGAGTACTAGTAGTACTATATATATAGTAGTCGAGGTCAGCCTCCACCTACTGGCCACGTACTTGGACGGGCAGCTGCCGGGCGCGGGCAAGGCGTTCACCGAGGGGCACGTGTCGTGCGCGCCGACGCCGCCGCCGCGGGGCGCGAGCGCGCTCGCCATACACAAGGTGACCAGTCGACCGCCGCACTATGTGCTGGCTCTGGAGGACGACACTATAGAGGTGAGTACTAGTAGTACTATATATATAGTAGTCGAGGTCAGCCTCCACCTACTGGCCACGTACTTGGACGGGCAGCTGCCGGGCGCGGGCAAGGCGTTCACCGAGGGGCACGTGTCGTGCGCGCCGACGCCGCCGCCGCGGGGCGCGAGCGCGCTCGCCATACACAAGGTGACCAGTCGACCGCCGCACTATGTGCTGGCTCTGGAGGACGACACTATAGAGGTGAGTACTAGTAGTACTATATATATAGTAGTCGAGGTCAGCCTCCACCTACTGGCCACGTACTTGGACGGGCAGCTGCCGGGCGCGGGCAAGGCGTTCACCGAGGGGCACGTGTCGTGCGCGCCGACGCCGCCGCCGCGGGGCGCGAGCGCGCTCGCCATACACAAGGTGACCAGTCGACCGCCGCACTATGTGCTGGCTCTGGAGGACGACACTATAGAGGTGAGTACTAGCAGTACTATATATATAGTAGTCGAGGTCATCCTCCACCTTACTAGCCACGCCTCGCCCGAGCATCCGCACGCCTCGCCCTAGCGTGCGCGCTCAGTGTAGACGTGCCTCGACGAGCCACGCCTGCACTGCATCCGCATACCTCGGTGTTTGCTCGGCCGCATGCCTCGGTGTTTGCTCGGCCGCATGCCTCGGTGTTTGCTCGGCCGCATGCCTCGGTGTTTGCTCGGGCGCATGCCTCGGTGTTTGCTCGGCCGCATGCCTCGGTGTTTGCTCGGCCGCATGCCTCGGTGTTTGCTCGGCCGCATGCCTCGGTGTTTGCTCGGCCGCATGCCTCGGTGTTTGCTCGGCCGCATGCCTCGGTGTTTGCTCGGCCGCATGCCTCGGTGTTTGCTCGGCCGCATGCCTCGGTGTTTGCTCGGCCGCATGCCTCGGTGTTTGCTCGGGCGAGACGTGCGGCCGAGCATGTGTCCTGTGTGTGTCTACGGCTGTTGGGTTTTTTGTATTTTCTTCGTTATTGTTTATTGGTCATAAGTGCGTAGTGCGTGTAGTGTTGATTACTTTTTAAATTGTAATCGGTTTTCAATCTTGCATGGCAATTATAATTAGCATATGGTAGATTAATTAAACATTATTGTTGATTACATGTTAGATACCTGTCTGCCATCTGTCACTCCTGTCAGTGTCAATGGCGCTAGTGTGCTGCTACAGATCACGCAGGAGTGAAATGGCTTGCGTTCAATGCTCGCTGGACAATATTATTACGAGTATATTTCATTTTCTATATTTAACTGCGTTAATTGTCCCTTCTCGTATTCCGACTCTGTATTATTATTTTGTTTTTTGTTTGTTATCCACAATTCTATCGGAAAATCAGCGCTTGCAGCAATGCCAGCATTATGCTGAGATAGAACCGTCGAGTAACAAACGCTGTGTGTTGTTTGTTTCGAATAAATGTTTGTTTCTTTGTTTGTTTGTATATCAATATTGCTTGTCCGCAGGTGTGTCGCGGTCGCAACAACCTTCTTGAGGTGGCTTCGTGTGGATGGATTAAATGATAGGCCGGTGTGTTGCGTAGTAAGGTCCGTTTAATACTAACTCGGCTCGTCCTAACATCTATATTACATATTATACTTATATCTAACAGTTACCACACCTCATTACAGGGGTAGGTGAAAAAGAAAAATGTATGACAATAACATTTTTCTTTGTCAACGCTAAAATGAAAACATCATGTTAATGCTATGTTTATATGCTAGTTACAAAGGGTTTAGTTCTATTTTTATGAACTACATCATGTTTGTTATTTTTTTGTATGATTACATTGGGTTCCTTATTTTCTATAACAACATAAGGGCCGTCATACAAACAATCAAGTTTTCTACTCGTTTCATTACGCACTAACACTTGATCACCACATGTGTATGTCACTGGGTGCACTTTTTTGTCATACACATTTTTGCGGTCCATTTTCACTTTTAAAAGATTATCGCGTGCATCTTTATGAGCGACTTGTAGTCGGTACTTTAACTCTAAACTATAATTATCTACGTTATACAGTGGTTCTACAATTGTACTTAATCTACTTGGAATTTCACATGGTTTTCCGAACACTAGTTCGAATGGGGCATATTTGGTTGCTGTGTGTACGGTGTTGTTATAACAGAAACACCAAAAGGGGAGCCAATTACTCCATGTTTCGGGATTTTTGTCACATTGTATACGCAAAAACGAACCTAAATTTTTATGTGAATTTTCTAACGATCCTATTGTTTCGTGATGGTATGCCGTGGAATTTATTTTTTCTATATTTAGTAATTTACAAACTTCTGTCATTGTCGATGAAATAAACTCTGTTCCCCTATCAGTTGTTATGCACTTTGGAATACCAAACCTTAAAATAAAATTATTAACTAACGCTCTAGCTACTGTTTTAGTTTCCTTATTCACTAATGGATACGCTTCTATGAACTTACTTAATTCACATTGTAACGTGAGTATATAGACATTACCGCTATCATCCCTGTCGACAGGACCTACTATATCTAAAAATATCTTTTCTAAAGCATAAGTTGCGGTGGTCGTCACCACCATAGGCTCTTTTGTGTGCCTTGAATGTTTCATTTTTTGACATTTTTCACATGTTCGAACAAACTCTCGAACGTCCCTTTCGATTCCTGGCCAGTAAAACTTTCGTTTGATATTGTTTATCATCCTACGCACCCCAGCATGTCCACTGGTTGGTAATAGGTGATAGTCGTTCAATATATGTTTTATATCTCTTTCGTTGTCTATTCTCGAAACTCCTCTCAACACTAAAATCTTGGGCCCCTCATATTTATATTTATTTTGTACTTCACTTAGTAATTTTTTCATAAACTCCTCATGTTCATTTCCTTTTATTATCATACATATTTTGTCGACATTAATTCTTTTACTAAATTCACTCAGCTTTTCCACAAATACGGCTCGCGTAAATTGTGTTGAATAACCGAGATTTATGTATAATATTCTTTTGCTATTCACAAACGCAAAACATTCCCATTCTGCATCTATTATTTTTTTATTCCTTAATTGCTTTATTTTTTCTTCTTCTGCAATTACCATTTCCACTGAGTCATTTGGTATCCTTAATATTTCCACGACTCGCGGTTGATCACTCCGTTCGTCTTTGGCTGTACTAGGGATACTACTGACATTCTTCCTACTCTCCTCTTCTCTTTTCGTTTGCGCTCTTGTCATCACTGTCACTAGCTTTTCATTCATCTCTTTCAAATCCTCTGATGTTATTATTATTCTAGACAATGCGTCGGCTATAACGTTTTCTGAACCTTTTACGTATGTAATATTGTAAGTATATTCTTCTAGATCTAATCGAAATTTTAATAATCTACTACTTGGGTCCTTCATGCCAAATAAATAGATAAGCGGTTTGTGGTCAGTCATTATTGTGAATCTTTTCCCAAATAAATATGGTCTGAAATACTTAACACTCCATACAATTGCAAGTAATTCTTTTTGTATTGTTGGGTATCTTTGTTCCGCTTTGTTCAAAGGTCGGCTAGCGTAAGCCACGGGCCTTAAGTCTTTATTACATAGAACTGCGCCTACCGCTGAGCCACTGGCGTTAGTTTGCAAAACAAATTGATTTTTAACAGAAAAATCGGGATATTGTAGGATAGGGGGTGTTATTAGCTTTGTTTTTAATAAATTAAATGACTGTTCACACTCCGTCGTCCATACGAATGGTTCGTTTTTCCTACAAAGTTTATTCAATGGATATGTTATACTAGCAAAATTTTGGATAAATTTTCTGTAGTAGTTGCAGAAAGCTACAAATCTTCTAACTGCGTCAGCGTCAGTGGGAGTGGGATAATTTTGAATACTTTTTATTTTATTTGGATCGGGTGCTATTCCGTCCTTACTTACAACATGACCAAGATATAAAATTTCTGTTTTTAGAAATTGGCATTTACTGGGATTTAGTTTTAAGTTCACTTTCCTAAGTCTATCAAATACGGCAAGTAAATTTTTGTTGTGAGTATCTAAATTTCGTCCAAATATAACAAGGTCATCTAAGTATATAAAACACTTTTCATAGTTCAAACCTGACATTGCTACAGTCATAACGCGTGAAAAAGCACTCGGTGAAATCTTTGTCCCCATAGGGAGTCTTTTCATTTGATATTGACCGCTATTTGTAGTAAAAGCTGTTATTTTTCGACTTTCTGGGGTTAAATTTACTTGGTAGTATGATTGGCTAAGGTCTAAATGTGTATAGTAAATAGCGCCTGACAATGAATCTAGAATTTCATTGATATTCGGTAACGGGAATTTATCGTCTTGTATCATATCGTTTACTTTTCGATAATCAATAACTAATCTCCACGATTTATTTCCTGACTCGTCTGACTTTTTCGGTACTAGTAAAATAGGACTTGACCATTCACTTTGAGCCTCCTCTATAATGTCATTTTGCAACATTTTTTTAACTTGATTTTCCACCTCTGCTTTATGACTATGTGGGATACGATACGGCTTAGTATAAACAGGCTTAGCATCCTGTTTCAAAGTAATAGACTGCTCATATATCTTTGTTGTTGTTAGCATGTCTCCGGGCAGTTGAAATATGTCAGCATATTTAGAGCATATTGACTCGACGGTCCCACGTTCTGCAGAATGCAAGTGATCCAATTTCAATTCCGATAACAACTTATCCGCACGGCTCGAATTCGACTCGCATTTATTAAATGTACAAACTGTATAATTATGTAATGGCTCTAATTTAGGTGTAAAAATTGGAACTCTTATGTCATTTTCGTTAGTATTTAGTATTCGGATAGGTATCGTGTTATCCTTGGGTGACACTATTGTACTACCTAAAAATACATTTTCCTGAATTTCCTGTGGAAAAATAACACTGTCCTGAGCTATATTGTCACACTTAATAAAATGTGTTGATTCGCTCCGCGCTGGTATTTTTAAGAAACCTTCGCTAGTAGTGGGTGTTTTTATTATTTTTATTCTGTATTGATTGTTGTTGTTTTTCAATATCAAAGTCGAATTTTCCAGATCAAAAGTTACTTTATCGAAGTTATTAAAGAAATCCTGACCCAAAATTCCATCCGATTTACATGGTAATGTTTCGAAAATATAAAATTTATGTTTAATATTTAACCCATTCGGAGCCTCAATTGTAATGTAAACATATCCCTCTGAGAATATTTTCCCACCAATTCCATTTATAGCAGTAGTTCCCAAACTTATTTTTCTCGTGGACCCCTTCCAAAATTTTACTGGTTTCGGTGGACCCTCTGCTGCTACATTTCTACCACATTCTTAAAGTCACCAAAAAATAAAAATTGTGTCGCTTCTGAGTTCTGTCCCTTTATTCCGATAGGTAAAATAAAAACGAAAAATGGTACATTTTATAACACTTTATTTATTAAAAGAATATAATTACAAGAAAAAAATAATAAGGTAATATACTAATATACCTAGGTTCAGGTCATAATTTTAATTAATGGGAAGGATGTATTTGATGGAGTGTCAGCAAACGATCAATGTTTGGCTTTATTTTTGTGAGCAATAACCGCAAATCCCCCCGTTCTGTGATGTTTAATTTGCTCCTTTTTTTTGTTAAGAGGTTTGTAACTGCACTAAAACTCCTTTCGACAAGGTATGACGAGGGAAAAGCTATTAAAAATTTCCTTGCGATTTCCCACAGTCCAGGATATTTTTCGGGTATTTCTGCTTGCAGCCAAAATGTTTGGTAGCCTTTTCTAAATTTCACCTTCAGCTCCTCATTGGTGCTTAGCTCGAGCAGCTCCTCTTGTAACACAACATTAGCCACTTCCGTTTCATCAAATGGATTTATGATCCATGGTGGTATATCCATCGTCAGCATATCTTCAAACCTGGTTTCAAAGTCATCATGCAGGGCACTTAAATGTTGACTGTAGGTATGGTTATCCTCATCAATACATTCTACCTGCGACAAGTTTGGAAATTGAGAGAATTCACGCCGACTAATGTTTTGCTTCATAAATTTCAATTTCCCAAGAAAAGCCGAAATTATCCCCTTTGTTTTAATTAAATTCAGGCTGTCCCCTTGTAACTGCAAGTTAATATGATTAAATTTTTTAAACAAATCTGTCAAATACGCAATGTCTGCTTTAAATTTGATCAAGTTTTCTTTTAAATCTGGATCTCTACTTTCTAGGAACTCTAATACGGAATCGAAAACAGAGTAAAATCTCGTTAAACATGCACCTTTTGACAACCAGCGTACTTCAGTATGTAAGAGCAGTCGTTTGAAGTCTTCATCATTTTCGTCGCACAATTGAGCAAATAAACGCGTATTCAATGCATTGCTTCTGATTTTGTTGACAGCTTTTATTACAAAATGAAGAGATTGGTTCAACCTGTCACTTAAATGTTTTGCCACAAGATGTTGTCGGTGGATTACGCAATGAATAGCTGTAAGTCCTGGTATAATTCTTTTGAGATGACTTATAAACCCACGATATCGACCGACCATTGCAGGAGCTCCGTCTGTTGCCGCTGAAATAATGTTTGTAAATGGAATCGATTTTTCCGTAAAAAAATTACTCAGGACATTAAATATTGATTCGCCTTTAGTGTCAGTCTCCAAAGTTCTGGCAAATAGCAATTCTTCGTGAATTTCTTCCTCCATAATAAATCGAACATATGCTAATAATAATGCTTCATTACCGGGTAACGTTGACTC
This sequence comes from Epinotia brunnichana, assembly GCA_963854355.1. Classification (NCBI taxonomy): domain Eukaryota; kingdom Metazoa; phylum Arthropoda; class Insecta; order Lepidoptera; family Tortricidae; genus Epinotia; species Epinotia brunnichana. The sequence goes on from CAWKZR010000017.1 coordinate 63,569, forward strand.
GTCCAGTTGTATAGAAAAATGAGTTTTTTGCAGATGATTGCACAAAAAACTTTCGGTATCAGAGCTCATTTCATCAATGCGTCTTTGAACAGTATTGTTACTTAATGGAATTCTTTTTAGTACGTCAAATGGAGATTTGTGCAAAACAGTTTTTAAAACCTCTTCAACAGCGGGTAAAATTAATTGTTCTCCGATAGTGTGCGGTTTTCCAGATTTTGCTATTAGTAATGAGATATTGTAAGATGCCCGCAAGCCATCATCGTTACTTTGAGATGTTGAAGCGAACATACTGTGCATGGTGGGTCTCTTTTCATATTTTTCCTTCAATGTTTGAAAATATTTCAAATCTTTACCTATTTTATCAGTATGACACCTTTTTAGATGATCTTCGAGCTTTGATGGTTTCATAGAGTCATTGCTCAAAACTTTGTTGCATAATAGGCACATGGGCAATTGTTTGTCTGCCTCTGATGGAACAAAACCATATTTCAAATAATCGACACTATATTGTCGACATTTTTTCTTTGCTGTAGCCATGTTTCGTGTCAGTTACCTTACCTGTAAAAAAAAATGTTTTAGTAACCAAGTTTTTTTCTGAATATAGGTATCACACCGCAGCCTTTGTCACCACGCGGTAATAGAATTACGGCTTGTAAAGGGACCAACTAATAAACCGCTAAGACAAATACAGACGTTTTCACAAAACGGTATCAATTTTAAAGTACCTAATTTACCACAAATTTTTAATAGTACAAATAAAAATTGGTGTACTCAGTATCAAATACTGATCATATTTGTGTAGAAAAAAATAAAAGTCGAAATCCCAAAATTGTCCATAAAAGCGATAACTAACATTTCATCAAATCAATGAGTTCACGCGCTCCGTGTATTTGCGTATTTTTTGTCTGCGGCTTCATTGTTAAAACGTGACAAACTGGCATCGAAGCTCAAGCCCTGCTCTTTCCAAAAAGAAATAGTTTTGATAAAATAGTTACTTCAAAATCAATTTAAAATGATTGTGAAATTACTGTTTTATAAAATTAGTAGTCATTTGCAAGAAAAATTACAAAATTAATTGCTCTGCAATATTGCTTATTCGGCCTTTTTAGAAAGGCAGTGCTTCTGTCGTGAAAAAACAATTGAATAAAACGTGCTCTTTGTCTTCAAATCAAAAGAGGACAATTAAAATATCTGTAAGTTACGAAGTTACCTATCTACAAGGTGTTTTTTTAACCGTCTTACACCAAAAGCCCATTTAATGTATCCATTATAAGAAATTGAAAGGTATACCTATTTATTAAATTTTAACTCTTTTTTCATAAAATAACGTATTTAATAAATAACAATTTTAATTTGAATCACTTGTTTAGTTTCAGTCAATAGGTGATAGTACCTAGCAATCGAGCCTGCTAATCAATATCCAATAAAAATAAGTCCACGTGGACTACCGTCCAATAACGTGCGAGCGGCACCTTTCAACCCCGCGCGTAATCCCTATTCTAAGGCGCTCGCGCTTCCCTTTGTGAGCTCAGTGACCTCAGTCACATTTTGGTTTTCGGCTAATGCACATTATGCACAAGTGCTGCTTTGTTATTGGCAAGTGTCCGATCGCGTGTGACGATGAGTGATAGCTGTGGTGATAAGTGATAGTGATAATCTGGATTATTTACAAATGGTTGATTCCAATCTTTTAAATACGCCTGAAATCCCTTACTTTGTTAAATACGTATCTACCACTAATGTTTTACATCGGAAAATTGTGTCAGACAGTCCTAAGCCTGTTTAAGTATGAAGGAAAGATTGGAATTAATCTCTTCCGACCGTCGCAGTGTTAGTGATACCTACCTATTCGGTTTAGAGTGCGTTGCCCTCACCGTTTGCGCCTGCATATTATATACCTACCACTTCCCGATTTTTTAAAAGCACACATGACACATGCCAAAAAATACATTGTCCGAAAGTGCACTTGATAGGTAGGTACCTACACTACCTACGCGCCATATGATCGCGGCCGCTATCTTTGTAGATAGGTAAGAACTCTAATCACGCGCAATTCAGGATGTTTCAAACATAATTTTTCGAATATTACTTTTTATGCTTTTTATGCACTTTAAAACTCAACTAATAGGTACCGTTTATATTTTGCGAATGATAAGTACGATACGGATACATTAAGTGGGCTTCGGGTCTAAGACGGGTAAAGAAACACCGTGTATACAAACAGTTGTGATCAACCGACTGGTACACGTAAACAAAATACTTAAGTACTATAAAACAAAAAAAAGGTAGGTACTTACTTTTCTCCGGCACTAGCAAACACTGATATAAATTTTCTCACACCTTCTTTTCGTAATTCCGGAAACAAATGAATGAGTTTGCCTTTGGCATCAAGTATTTATAGTGGTGATCAAATTCATGTCTGAACAAGCATTAAGCATTGTCGGGCGGATAGCGCTTTGCAAGTCTGTACACGAAATTGTACCTACGTAATATCGAATACGCAAGTTTGAACAAGTAACAGTCGCTTGCCTTATTAAAATATAATCTGCTTAGTTAGGTACTAAAAACAATGTAGGTAGGTAGTAGGCCCTTTTAAAAACTATGCTTACATTTTTGCTCTTTACTATCAAAACCAGATAAATTTTCGTGGACCCCCATTAACATTTTATGGACCCCCATTTTTTGTTTACGCCTACGTAGACCCCCAGCAAGTCTCCCGTGGACCCCTGGGGGTCCACCTGGACCACTTTGGGAATCACTGATTTATAGTAATCCTATCTGAGTACACGGGTATATTTCTCGGTAGCGCACGTGTGCAAATCGCTGACAACGACGCGCCTGTGTCCAAGAGATATGAACACTTGTTATTTTTCACATACAGGAATATATAATTAGCTTTGTTTAGATCGGTTGTCAAAATACATTCTTTAATCTCGAAAAAACTGATTTCGGCTAGATGTATTGTCGTCAGTTGAAGGCACTACGGTGGCTTCCACCTGGGCCACGTGCATATTATTGTTACGAAAATATCCCCTACCACGGGCGACTCGCCCGCGACTCGTCTGTGTGTAAGCGCCTCGAATATGTCTACCGCGATAATTTTGGTTACCGCGATAGTTATTATAAGTGTTATTATAGTTCGTAAACGGTCTATAATTATTATGTGGGTGACCCTTGTACCCTCTATTTGAGTAGCTTGCACGCCCTTGAGTCGGTAGCCTATTATAATATGACTTACCTCGCATGTGCATCATCGAGTTAGAGGTCGATGGTTGGGGCTGCGCTATCTCTTCATCCTCGGCGGCGCGCACGGCGTCCTTGAGCTCGCCGTAGTTACGCGCTGATATGATGGTGCTTAAACGCCTGTTTCTTAAACCATCGGCGAATTTCTTTATCGCCATATTCTCATTTAGAGGCCTTAGAATTTCGTAAGCTTTCTGATTCGAGTTAGCCTGCGAGATTGTAAGGTCAACAAAAAGTGACTCTAGTTTAGCGCCATACTGCGCAATAGACATGTCGTTTTGACATATATTATTTATTTGCGTGAGTAGGGCATTCGGTGACTTCTTTGTTAGTAAAAATACCTGCATATCCTTAAGTAAGGCTTCGCACGAGCTGTACTCGTGTTTCAATTTAAGTTTAGCCGGTTTAGATAACCTAGTCTTAAGCACAAAGTTAGCTAATAACTTTTTGCATGAGTCGTCCTTGAGACAGTCCTTATATAATTCTACACTATCAATAATTTTTTCAACCGTCTCTTCATTACCGTCCATGACAGGAACCAAATTTGCCGCCGTTTTTAAATCAAATTTCTCCATTTTGGAGGTTTGTACACAATAAACAATTGGAAAAACAGGAGTATCCGAAGATTGCAGGTTCGGGTCCTGTCACGGTCGCCATGAGGTGGCTTCGTGTGGATGGATTAAATGATAGGCCGGTGTGTTGCGTAGTAAGGTCCGTTTAATACTAACTCGGCTCGTCCTAACATCTATATTACATATTATACTTATATCTAACAGTTACCACACCTCTCCATACAATCCTGCTGCTAATCGCCGCGTGCGCGCGCCGCTCTCCGCCCGCACTTCACAGGGTACACCTCGGACCCGCCGGTCTCAACATGCTCTGGATCATATCGTAAATAGTCCAGGCAATGAACTGACAACTTGTATGGAAAAAATGACAAATTTGGAAATAATTTATGATAGCAGATTTTTTCTTTGTAATGGATTTTTTATCAATTAATTAGTTACCTAGCGACATAATCCAACAAAATTTCAGACATCAAAAAAATTATAACTCAACTAGCTTCTGAAAAGTCAGAAAAAATATAAATAAATGGTTATCTTTATTTTGGTTCATTTACAGTTGCTCTATAATATTCACGATAAATTATTAAAAAAAAACAATTCAATCAACGGTTTTGAAAAACATTAATGAATAATAGCGTTTTTTTTGTTTATTTAATTATAAAACATTATTCTAAGATGCTTTATTCAAGAATCCAACAAACTTTCCATCCGGAAGTATTTATATAGATTTAAATAAGCATGAATTGTTTTTTTTTTTGGTTTTAACCCACTGCTGGACATAGGCCTCCCCCAAAGAGTGCCACAATGACCGGTCCTGCGCCACCCGCATCCAGCGGACTCCCGCGACCTTTACCAGGTTGTCAGTCCACCTTGTGGGGGGCCTACCCACGCTGCGCCGCGCCGGCACGTGGTCGCCACTCGAGAACCTTTCCGGTAGCAAATGTAAATGAACCAAAATAAAGATGTACCTAACCATTTATTAATATTTTTTCTGACTTTTCAGAAGCTAGTTAAGTTATAATTTTTTTGATGTGTGAAATTTTGTTGGATTTTGTCGCTAGGCAACTATTTAATTGATATATCCATTACATAGAAAAAAATAACTATTATAAATTATTTCCAAATTTGTCATTTTTTCCATACAAGTTGTCAGTTCATTACCTATAAAGCCTCTCACAAACTGGCGCGGCCTGTGTATTCATAACATTTGATTTTTAGGGTTCCGTACCCAAAGGGTAAAACGGGACCCTATTACTAAGACTCCGCTGTCCGTCCGTCTGTCTGTCCGTCTGATCTCATGAACCGTGATAGTTAGACATTTGACATTTTCACAAATGGTGTATATCTGTTGCTGCTATAACAACAAATACTAAAAAACAAAATTTAATAAATATTTAGGGGGCTCCCATGCAACAAACGTGATTTTTATAGATAATGGTACGGAACTCTACGTGCGCGACTCGCACTTGGCCGGTTTTTTTATAATGTGATTGCAGTTAAATAATAGTTGTGACATAAAATATTTTTTAAGGGGACGTAGGTTCGTGGTCTTCTCTCCCTCTCACTGAGCATAAGCGTGAGCGAGATGGAAGTGCGTGTTTGGAAGCGCGGATATCATGTTTTTAAATTTTAATTTTTTGTGCATTTTAATAAATAAAAAAGTAATAGCTGATTTCCATCAAATATGGCATTGCCGATTTTTAAAATCAATTTTAACGTGTTTAGCTTATGTGCATAATTTATAACGATTTTTTAAGCGTATTTTAGACCTGTGTGTTCGTGATTTTTTTCTATCGAGCGAAAGTCAAAAACTCAGGATTCGAATAGCTGATTTCCCTCGAGAAAGGCCTCAGGATTGCTAATTAAATTTAAGGCAGCCGTATTATAATCCAAATAAGAATTACGATTTTTTTTAAATCAGTTTTTGGAGCTCACGTCGCCTTAATGATTTTTAACTCCGGACGCGAATAGAGGGGTTTTATACGTTTGACGTGTATGTGTGTCTGTATGTGGAATCTTAGCTCCTAAACGAATGAACCGATATGAATGCGGCTCTTTGTATCCGAAAGCTAACGCGATCGAGATGGTTCTTAGCTACGTTTCATGAACATTGGTTCAACCGTTTTTGAGATATTGAACTTTGAAATGAAAATTTCGGTGGCTTTACAACATTGCTAAGTTGTTAATAGGGAAGATGCAGTTTTAATATTTACCATTCCCAATCAACAAAGACACGTCATTTATGACGTCAATTGATGGTCAGTTTTAACGTCATGATTCACGTGACGATGTCACAAATTAAACGTCATTTTCGACGTCATATACGACGTTAATACACGTCATTCGTGACGTCAATTTATGGTCAGTTTTAACGTCATGGTTCACGTGACGATGTCACAAATTAACCGTCATTGTCGACGTCATATGCGACGTTTAAATACGTCATATACGACGTCAATTGACGTCATCTTATGACGTTAGATAACGTCACATGACGACGTCGGATGTCGTCATACTACGGCGTTTGATGACGTCATAATTCGACGTTAGATGACGTCGTACAACCACGTTACAAAACGTCATTGTACGACGTAAGGTGACGTCATACCATAACGTTAGGTAACGTCATACCACGACGTTTGACGACGTCAACCAACGACGTTTGATGACGTCATACTTCGACGTTAGATAACGCTACACTACGACGTTTGTTGACGTCATACTTCGACGTTAGATAACGTTATACTACGACGTTAGGTAACGTCACACTACGACGTTAGGTAACGTCACACTATGACGTTTCTTGACGTCGTACTTCGACGTTCGGTAACGTCACACTACGACGTTCGTTGACGTCATACTTCGACGTTAGATAACGTTATACTACGACGTTAGGTAACGTCACACTACGACGTTAGGTAACGTCACACTATGACGTTTCTTGACGTCGTACTTCGACGTTCGGTAACGTCACACTACGACGTTCGTTGACGTCATACTTCGACGTTAGATGACGTCATACTCAGACGTCAACTTACGTCGAATAATACTATTTATCGACGCCGTAGTATGACGTTAGTTGACATTGGCGTCATGTGCGTCTTACTATGGCGTATCAAGGCAGCCACACATCGCACTTGCGTAGACACCTAAGGTTTTGAATTGCAAATACAACGGCAAATCAGTAGAACAAGACATGAACGATACGCCTTTCTTTATAAAATAAAACACTAGTGCAATGCCGCTACCCTGAAACATAAGGCAAATAAGGAGTAAAAAGAAAACAAAATTAGACTTACAAAAGTTTTTATTAATTAGTAATTATTATTAATTTTGCATACAAAATTCCCAATAACTTAACAAGTTTCCTTAACACTAAACAAGGGCAAAAAATATATAAGGACCCACAATACTCATACCTCTATCTTAGTTCTCCAAGGCCATTAGTACGCTTTGGAGCCACTTTCACCTGTTCTCAGTTTCATACATTTTGTTTGACGCTTAGACCTCTGGTCGTACACGGGAGTGACTAAATAATTAACCGTGCGTTCAATAAGTAGATGGTGCAGAGTTCAATGATAACGACCAGTGGTCTAAGCGCCAACAAAATTTATGAAACTGAGAACGGACAAAAGTGGCTCTATCTAGATACTATTAGAGCTGTAGACCTCTTGAAGTCGTGAAAAAATCCATATAATTATCGAACCTGTTCACAAAATTACACGAGAATCGGTTGAGAAATGCGACCTGTAGAGGAGAACAAACATCTGGACATACTCGTAAACCTTGTAAAGCAGAAGAAGAGAAGAGAAAACAAAGTTTTAACCAACTTCAAATCAGTAGCCAAATAGCTTCAAGTTTGCCTATAAAATTTGAAGAGATCCCTCGATTTCTCCAGGATCCCATCATCAGAACTGGATTTTGGTGACAAGGGGATCAATCTGGAAGTATAAACTTTCAAACAAAGAAATAATTTTTCAAATCAGTTCATAAATTACGGAGTTATCGCGTAACATACACACATAAAAATAAAAAATACAGACGAATTGAGAACCTCCTTTTTTAAGTCGGTTAAAAAGCGTACTATGGCCTTTACGAAAATTGCTCTAACTTATGAGTATTGTATTGTCCATGATCTAAATTAAAACTGTAGTGATAAATTAAAGTATTTCTTAATGTGGATTATGGCTTTGTCACTGACTGGCGTAAATGGCTCGCGAAAGCGTCTTGGAGACTGGCGCGGCCTGCAGTGGAGGCCAATAGTAAACCATCATTCATAGTAGTATGGGCCGCCAACGCAGGCGCGCCAGTCTGCGAGAGGCCTTAAGGTGGGCGCCGAGCCTCGCCGCCCGTGTAGGCTCAGCGCGTGCGGCTCGGCGTCTAGCGCGTGGCGCACCAACCCTACAAACGGCGCGCCGTGGCGCTAGCGCGGCCTGCGGCTCATATTGTAAAGTTGGGTCCACGCTAGACGAGCCGAGCACAAGCGGAGCCCTTGTGGGCGCCGTCGTTTGCGGCTCAAGTGGTTACGTTCGCTGTAAGTCCACACTTGAGCCGCAAACGACGACGCCCGACGCTCTTTGGGTTAGCGCGGTTTAGGGTTGGCGCGCCACGCGCTAGACGCCAAGCCGCACGCGCTGAGCCTATACGGTCAGCGTGGCTCGGCGCGCCGAGCCATTTGTACGCGCCGTTTATCTGCCTATTTAGAATAACAAAACAAAATTGAGAATAACTATTATAAATCAAAACATTTGTCAGTATCTTCAGGAACGATATATAGAAATAGAAAACAAAAACAAGTGCCTTTATCACAGCCATTACGACGCGCACATTTACCTATAATATACACACACATATAATCTACAGCTAACCTCGCTAGTCTGAGTTTAATGGTAAAATAGCATACTCATTACAAAAAGGAATTACTAAACATTTACAAGAAATATCTTCAGCGGGAAACATGCGGTAATTTTTTGAAAGTTCACTAGCTAGAAATACCCCAAACTGTGAGGATGGACATGGAATATTATAAAAATTTTTGTACTTTTTGAAAGCGTTGGCATATAAAGTAACTTTACCATCAATGTTTAGGATGTTTGCGATAACGATTACAATGTTATTTTTCATCATGCAGTAACTATCTGGCTTGGAACTTGGGATAAAAACAAAGTTGCCCCAAAACAGTTTTTTGTACTGCCTATCTTGATACAGACGCGGTGCGGGTCCTTCAGAGTGTTCTTTAAAGCATTTATGAGTTGTACATATATCAGAATAAAACGGTTGAGTCTGGTTTTCCGACAACCGATTGGCTGCTTGCTGTAGGGGTTTATATGGAGCTCTTAGAGATCTCTTTAATGAACCTAAATAATTTTCAAACTTAAAAGCAGAAAATGAATCTAAGTTGCCAAATCTTTCAACATCATCCACAAGGTGTATTAATGAGTGCACATTGTAAACTAAATACTGTCGACCGTAAATAATAGCACACTGCTCAACAAAAGTTTTTAAAAGACTACGAGCGTAACTCGAATATTGTGAGCATAACTTTTTCGACACTAAAATGTAAATAGAACAATGCAGCAACATAAAATGTTTGTACACTTTTTTTTGTAAAATGTCATACAAAATAATTGGGCCAATATATAATAAAAAGGTCCTGAATTCAGTCGCTTTCCAGTGTTCTACTTCGTTAAGAGATCTAGGCTTACGATTGAACTCTCGTGGAATACATTTTCTTACATAAATTAACCTTTCACTCACAAAATTTGTACGCCTAGAATCTAGTTTTACATGTTTAACATCTGATTTAGCCGGTTTTATCCAGGTATGAATTAACTTTCTCATAACCCCTAAACAAACGCTGTGCATGTAATCTGTAGGAAAACAACTAACCATTCCAATACCTAATTCAAGTAATGGCGATATTCCTAAATGATGATCTTCATCTATCTGCAATTCAAATGATCTATCTGTTCTAAGTGTACAATTCAAATTGTCTAGAACGATGCGGTGTTCTACGTAACTCCCAGTACTAAAGCATTTATCACAACTTGAATAACCGTTATGTGACTTCACACATTTTAAAAAGGCACGAGCAGGCATATCACAAACAAAGTGCTTTGTGGTAACAGTTATCAGTTTATCCTTGTATGTTGTCCCAGACTCTAAAAGATCTTTCAATTCTTTTATAAATGATTCCAAGTATAAAGATAATGGAGATGGTTTTGTAGTTCCACAAAATATACCAATGACAAAAATACTATTTTTCATTCCAATAACTTCTGCTAATATAGGCCAAAACTGAGTATTAGCACTTCTAAATATTGGTAACCCATCAACATTAAATGATAATGCAATATCACTATTACCGCTATGATATACTATCGGCAGTATTGTTTGTAATAAACCGTTAAAACCAAAATGGATATAGTCACCACTATCAAGATGTTTTATATTATAATCATAACATGTTTTTAGCAATGTTCTAGATGAAGATGGTAGTTGTGGATGTTTATGTTTAAGAAATTTTAGTAACGAAGTGAAAGCCGTGTGAGATATGTTGTATTCTAAAGCCCAAGATCTTAAAAAAGACGGCATATCTAACTCTTCATTTTTATTAACTGCATCACGCGGATCTTCCCTTGAAGAATGTGTGATAGGATCTAACGAATTTGATTGTAAGCATCCACCATTAACTACCTGATCATTTGACGCAGTCTCACACTGAATCATGTTTAATACGCTACTGATAGAATTATCCGGGTCCATGTCAGGTTTATTTTGTTCATTTTCGTTAACAAGTGTGTCACATTCTGTGATTACAAAACTATTTTTTTTTGCATTCGCATTCACTCTCCTATAAATTTGTCGTTTACTTAAAATTCCCTTATTTGACATTTTTCTTACCTAGGAAATTCTTGAGAATTAACCGAAATTGAAGTAACACACTAACTACACTTATTGTTTTTGCTTAATCGAGCTTTTGCTCGCTGTGGTGCATGTTTAAGCCATACCTTCATATCGTTTTCAATATCTTTTTCAACAGTTAGTTTAAACTGTTTTTTAACAGCACCTGAAACAAATCAAAAGATTGTACACATCTAATTATTGGCCAACATCTGTGTTGTATGCGGCATAGTATGTAAGTACAGGTTAATTAATTGGAGCATTATAGATAGCAGCTGTGAAGTGCGCTCAACTCCGATTACGCACAATTACTATTTTGCTGCTGCTCAGAGCTTCGCGCTAATTTCACAGACGCCATAATTCCCCCTGCTCGGTATATATAGTTTATTCTGCGGCCCACTCATTATGTAACCCTTATGAACTAATAATGATGTACACAGTAGGTTGATTTATGACATTTAAGGTATTTTCCTTGTACTTACGTATTATTGCGGTTTTTATATATAATTCTTCAAAGGCCCTTTTGTTTTTTTTTCCTCTAAAATTGAATTTAGAGGCTAATTCATTTGTCATGCAGTGCTTTAATATTTGGTTTATTGAGGTTGTTGTTGAGCTTCCGCAGAAAGACATTAAATAATTGCACTGAAAAAAAAGATAAACTTATTAAATGTTTACGGTCTAACCCAAGATTGTGGACCTGGAATATTTGTATTTTTGTTGGACAGTACGGGGTCTAGGAAATGGTTTATCATTAAATTGTCGACACTCACTTCGTCGAATTTCACTTCAAAGTCAACGTTTCATGTGTTTTCATTTCGTCGACAATTCATTTCGTGGAATGGTCATAACAAATTATTTTAAATCGTGTATTTTTACTAGTCGGATGATTCATTAAATAGTTGTATTATGTCATGGAAAACGTTTTGTGATTTATTGTTTCAAATATTTTTAATTAACATACAAATTATTACAATGATTACTGCTTATTTAAATTTAAGATAAATAGTTGGTATAACACAGTTATATATGGCATTATGTTGAGAACGGAACGCAATGCAATGGCTTTAGTACCACCCAGGGGACACGTGCAGGGTTGATAGCTCCTGCAGACGCAAGTGACAGTGGTCCCCCCTGTGTCGAGTGAGTTGGCAACTCGACTGTCAGAGGTTCTTAAGCCGCCTAAAGGCCTCTAACTCGGCATAACAACTACTGTCATAGACAGCAGCCGGGATCAACTAATTAGCGTGCCTTCCAAAGCACAGAATCTTAACCTAACCTATCCGCCAGCGTGTCGACGTCACCCCGCTTCGCGGGGTGCCTATTTCCGCTCTGAGGGACACAAGTGAACCCTAACCTAACCCACTTATAATACAATTGTTACGGTTGTTTGTTTTTTTTACTGCGGGGGGCTCCGCCGTTTTTCTGGCTGCCCTAACCTAGTGAAACCCCTGTGTAATCAGTTTAATTTGATTATTTTGTAATGCTGTAATACAATTTCGAACAAATGAAATTCGTTGGTTTGTTATTCTGCCATTTAAAATTCATATAAAAAGAATAATTTGCCAAATAATATTCCCTGAACAGTTATTCTCTAAAATAATAAAAATTGGAATAATCTGGTCATGAAATAAAATTACACCAAATAATAATTCGTGAACTAAATGTTACTTGAAACGTTTTCGATGAAATGCAATTCGATGAAAAGTTTGTCGACAAAACAAGGGACACCCCTAGGAAATATATCATCGGTTATTTGATGATCACAGAGATTATATGTAAGATAATATATATATTGTATATGGAAAACGAAGGAGAAATTTCAGAAGACAGCATAGGTCCTATATTGGGGTGTCCCTTGTTTTGTCGACAAACTTTTCATCGAATTTCATTTCAATGAAAACGTTTCAAGTAACATTTAGTTCACGAGTTATTATTTGGTGTAATTTTATTTCATGACCAGATTATTCCAATTTTTATTATTTTATAGAATAACTGTTCAGGGAATATTATTTGGCAAATTATTCTTTTTGTATGAATTTTAAATAGCAGAATAACTAACCACCGAATTTCATTTGTTCGAAATTGTAATACAGCATTACAAAATAATCAAATTAAACTGATTACAGGGGTTTAACTAGGTTAGGGCAGCCAGAAAAACGGCGGAGCCCCCGCAGTAAAAAAACAAACAACCGTAACAATTGTATTATAAGTAGGTTAGGTTAGGGTTCACTTGTGTCCCTCAGAGCGGAAATAGGCACCCCGCGAAGCGGGGTGACGTCGACACGCTGGCGGTTAGGTTAGGTTAAAATTCTGTGCTTTGGAAGGCACGCTAAGCAGTTGATCCCGGCTGCTGTCTGACAGTCGTCATTAAGCCGAGTTAGAGGCCTTTAGGCGGCTTAAGAACCTCTGACAGTCGTGTTGCCAACTCACTCGACACAGGGGGGACAACTGTCACTTGCGTCCGCAGGAGCTACCTACCACAACCCTGCACGTGTCCCCTGGGTGGTACTAAAGCCATTGCATTGCGTTACGTTCTCAACATAATGCCATAGATAACTGTAATGCCAACTATTTATCTTAAATTTAAATAAGTAATAATCATTGTAATAATTTGTATGTTAATTAAAAATATTTGAAACAATAAATCACAAAACGTTTTCCATGACATAATACAACTATTTAATGAATCATCCGACAAGTAAAAATACACGATTTAAAACTACTTGTAATGACCATTCCACGAAATGAATTGTCGACGAAATGAAAATACATGAAACATTGACTTTGAAGTGAAATTCGACGAAGTGAATGTCGACAATTTGATGATAAACCCCTATATTGTTAAGAAAGGGGTACGAGAAAGCCTTGAGCAGTATACGGAATGGAAAAGCCGCTGGTATGGATAATATACACATTGAAATGGTAAGGTATGCTAATTGTGATCCCATACAGGACGAAATTTTTAATCTGATACAAAAAAAGTATACATCTGGAAAAATCCCAAAAGATTTTAAAATTACAAGAACAGTTAATACGCTGCCGAAAAAAGCAAATACACTGAAATGTGAAGAACATATAACTTTAAGCCTAGTATCACATGCTAGCAAGATATTATTAAAGATAATACAAAATAGAATCAGACCTAAAGTAGAAGCTTATTTAGGACCGGAGGTTAAGCAAGGCCCCATTTCGATTAAACTCTCAAATAAAGAAAACCGCATCAAAATCAGTCCCATCTTAAGACTCCACCACATTTACGGGCTAGCGAGCGGGGCAATAGCGGCGCGAGGCGGTAGCAGTAGCAGCGCGGTGATGTCACATCGAGCACGGCGCATGAGCGATGCCGAAGCGCGGCAGCTATTAAATTACACCTAAATTTCGTATCCATTTTGGTTAAAACAGGCTCCAAAATTCAATATAATATTTTTGTTACGTGCTTGTGTATGGTTCACGCCTGGTTGACGGCAAGCTCATAAGAGAGGTGAGGCGGTGCCTATCCGGTGCCGAGCCTGTATGTGTACGACAACCTTTAAGAGATCTTAAGGACCTGGAATTAGAAAATAATAATAAAAGCAAATTAACTAACAAACTCCGCAAATTTGGTGTCATGTGTTAAGTAGTTTTCAATGACCGATAGTTCTTCCATGTCATTCAATGGCAGCTGAACGGGAAGTTCATTTGGTGTCTTTTTTAATTTTAGATCCTCTAAGTCATTTTGTAACCGGATCCAATTTAATATTTGGTTATTCTGCTCAATAATGGTGGTTAGTAGATGTAAAGTTTTCGATTGGTAACCTGTAACAATTAATACATATATATCATTTAAAGCTGCGTCTACATAGGTAATTGTAACGAAACGTGTTTTGCACTAAGCAGATTTCAACTTGCACCCGTTGTCTTTCGCACGCATTTTAGTGATGCGTGCATAAGTGTGAGCGAGACATAAGTGTGAAATAAATAAATAAACAACTGTTGAAAATCCCCTGAAATTTCAATTTCAAAGTTCAATATCTCAAAAATGGCTAAACCGATTTTGATGAAACGTAGCTAAGAACCACCTCGATTAAACTATCTTTTGATAAAAAAAATCGGCGTCCAAATCGGTCCATTCATTTAGGACATATGATGCCACAGACGGACAGACAGACTGACACACACGCACACGCACACACACACACACACACACGCACACGCGCACAATAAATACCCTTTTTCGAAAATACAAGCTAATAATACCTACACTACAAAATATATGATCACTGAACACCAGTATATAGTACGAGTATACAGGGTGTGGCCTGTAATAGGAGCAAAAAATTAAACGGTAGATTATTTAGCTTGTGAACAATTAATCCCACATGATTATTAAGTGAAAAAAAAAAATTGATTTTTTTTTTCTTCAAAGTAACTAGTTATTTTTTACTCTTCTGGAGTGCTATAAGTAACTTTTTATTTTAAAGAAACTAAATTAAAGAAAAAAAAAATAAAAAATCACAAAAATATCTTTTGAAAACCAAAATGCTAAAACTATTATGACTCGTTACGTGATGTTACCTCAAAATCTGCATTGATTGCTGTGCTATGATGTCGTGGTGCCAAGATACATTACTTGGAGGTCATAACTTTAGATCAAAATATCTCCGAATCCAAAAAAAATAAAAATGAATGAAGGGGTTACTGCAAATGCTCTAAAGAAGCATCCTTTTGAATATTTGCTCCTATTACAGGCCAGTCAAACATGTAATGAGCTAATGAGGGGCCACCTAAAATGGTAACATTATTTCAATGGATAGTTGTTTAATACCTGACGAGTTTCCGACTGAGGTTGAAACTGCTGCATTTTCAATTTGAGATGCTTGTTTGGGAGTTTTGGGACACGGTTGATTGTCTTGAGTGTTTGGTGTAAGTTTTATTTGTGGGCTTGGATTTGTATCTATATTAACAAAAAAATTACACACTTGAAATTGGGAATGGATGAAAATTTTAGAATTGCCTGATTTGTTTTTGGTGATAGGAATAACCAATGATGTAATATAAATAATTTACTTTCAAAACAAAGTTTCAACCGACTTCAATTCAGTACTCCGCCAAGCCACATGAACATTTCCACATTTTTTTTCCAAATTATTTACCACATGAACTGATTTCCGAGAACAAATGCGTTGATTTTCAGACCAATAAACCAAATCGCTTTATGTGGGCCGATAATATTTGAGGACTTCCGTCGATTCCTCAAGGATCTCAGAATTACCTTTGGCACTTCATTGTTTGCTATTTCAACGGAATCATATCAGAATCTGTGACGTCCTTATATAAGTTTGAAGTACATCATTGAGAAGTTCCACAAGCCATCTGTGGTCTTCATCATCACTTCCACTTCACCAAATTTATGATTTCCGGGTGTAAATACACGAGTTATAATAGAAAATAACGAAATTACTACACGCGTGCCTAATATATTTGAGGAGTTCCCTCAATTCCTCATGGTTCCCATCATCCAACTGGGGCTTTGGAAACAATGAGACCAATCTGAAAGCATATACTTTCAATTAAAACAAGAATTGTACGAATCGGTTCATAAATGACGGAGTTCTGAGGTAACAAACATAAAAAAGAAAAAAAAATACATCCGAATTGAGAACCTCCTCCTTTTTTTGAAGTCGGTTAAAAATAGGTAGGTAGATATGTTGTCTATACGAAATTCCGTGTTTAAAAAATGGCCAGGCTTACGCACATATGAATCAGCTGCGAATATTGCAATTACACACTAATAGTAATACTACACTACACACTAATAGTAATGTCAAATGAAAGCAGGACGGTATGATCGTAAAAAAAAGCTAAAATAAGCATCTTTCGCATATAAACCTTTTCAATCAGAGAAATAATTAAAGAGATAGAGGGGTCCAAAAGTTAGTTAACTTTCAAAGACATAGAGAAGAAAATTCTCGATCGTGGCAAAACCTTAGAATAATAACGCCTAGAAACGCAGTTCACGCGCAACGGTGAGGCCACTAAAACTCGGCCATTAATGGCCCGGTACGCCGATCGGTGGAACAAAATTGGTGCGTTTGTGTGCGTATTGGCCGCGTGTGAATACGAGTTGATCACAACTACATGAATCCATTTTATGCCTCACGCTTGGTGCGTCAGCCGTATGAAACTATCCTTCTAGGCGTTATTATTCTAATGGCACAACCGATTTCGATGGTTAGAAGATTGCAGTCTTCGTGGTTATTTTTTTTATAAAAGCGGAAAAAAACTTCTTCAGAGAAAAGTTTTTCAAATAAAAGATGCTTATTATGACGTTTTCTGTACGTAACAATCATTCAAAATAGCTGTTATAATGACAACCCTTTGGCAAAAAAATTACCAAGTGCCTAAGTCACAAAACTTTGGAACGCTATACTTCGGCCATTTTTAAGTTTAGAGAAAAGTTTTTCTGGTAAAATATGCTTATTTTGACGTGTTCTATAAGAACAAACGGAATAGAGGCAGACAATTTAAAAATGGGAAGACGAAATTATAGAAATGGCCGGCAAGACGTGGACCAGAGTGGTCACAGACATGGAGGAATGGAGAAGACTGGGGGAGGCCTTTGCCAGTAGGCACACAGAAAAGTAATATTTTGCGGTTACTGTAGTTTTAAGCCTTGGTCAGACACACGGCGCGACGCAGCGCCGCGGTCGCGCCGCGTGATGCTCTCAACACGCCCTCATCGCGCGCGCGAACGCGGCGCGATGCGGGCGTGATGCGCAGCGTGATTCGCGCCCGGATACAGGATACCGGAAACATGAATTTTTCTATATCCATATCTAATCACAAAATAACTAATAATTATGCTACTCTCGCACTACGCACTGCGCGCTGCCTAACGTCCGACTGATGTGTGTGACCCAGCGCGGCGCAGCGTGCCGCCGCGTCCGCGCCGCGTGAACGCAAGGGGCCGCGCGGCGCGGGGCGCGACAGAAGCGGGGCGCGATGCCGGCGGGACGCTGTCTGTTTGACGTCGCTAATCTGTTAACATGTGTCGCGGTCGCGCCGCGCGACCGCGGCGCTGCGTCGCGCCGTGTGTCTGACCAAGGCTTTAAGTATGTTATTTTAATTTTCTGAAAAAAAGCTATAAATAAAAAAATAAGTAACAATCATTTCAAATAGGTGTTATAATGGCGCAACATCCATCGATAATTTTACAAGTCCCAGAATCTTCCCGACTTTGGGGTCAAATATCTCGGCCATTTTTTATTTCAGAGAAAAGTTTTTCGCATTTTAACGCATTCTCTATGATAAAGCAATAAAAAATTGGTGTCATTATGACGACAACATCCATCGAAATTTTGACTATTTTAGAATTTTCCCAACTTTCGGGATAAATATCTGGCCCATTTTTGAATTTAGAAAGAAGTTTTTTCTACAAAACATGCTTATGTTAGTGTATTGATTGAATTTTTTTTGAGTATTTTATGATTCCTATATATTTTGCACTTTTGGTCAAAAAAAATCTTTTTCCTGCCCGACTGCTTTAGGCGGACCCGGACCAAGGAAAGTGTTTCGCCGTCCTAAACCGAAAACTTAAGTCAGGAAATTGTTTATATTTTTCAAAAATAATTGACTCAGCTGAAAAGTGCAATATTTTTCTGGTTTATACCTATCACCACAAAAATAATCAGGCTGTTCTAAAATTTTCACCCATTCCCCATTACACATGTCTGAAACTATATAATTTCTCGTTCTGCGTAACCCCATATATAATTTGATAATAAACAACTTATAATATAAGCTGTGTATTATGGAAGAGTACCTGCCAAATTTTCAAAAGCTTCTTTCTCCGGTGCTTTTTTTTTTGGTGTCACAGTATCTGTAAGAAAAATAAAGTAATTACTAGCTACACTACAACTAATACGTATCCCATCAAATGTGTACGTATCCAATCAATGGCATACTAATAAAAATGTCTGAAAAGGAATCTACGACCCCCAAAAACCAATCTCAAATAATAATACCCTGTCTAAGAATCAGTAGTTTCTGAGATCCTTCGAGCTCCTTCCCGAACTCCTCGCAAACCTATCACGCCATTCTGCCCACCGCTCAGAAGGACTGTCCTCGGCAGTAGCTCGCCTATCCCAAGGATGTGTAAAGCAATTAACAGCTGCAGTCACATGTCTGATGTTTTCTTTGACTCGGTCGTGAAATTTAAAATAAGGTCTGGTAACTGCTTGGCTTTGCAATAATAATAAAGTTGATGACAGCCATTTTCTACAATACTCTCCTATATATAAATTATTTAGTTCATCGCAATAATAAGTTGAGTAAAAACTGAGTATAATTTTGATAAGTTAATGTTAAGGCTTTTTTTTATATAATGCATGCGGTGTTTACCTTTAAGTGATTGTTACACTTAGCAAGTAGTTATGATAATTGGATTACTGTAAACTTCAGTGTAAACAATTGTTGGTGAACCAAAATAAATAAATAAAAAATAAATAAATAAAATAAAAATCCAATGCGGATCTCCGGTTAGTCCGGTTTGATGAAACTTGGAATGCATTGCTTATTCTTGCTCTTGAATAGCCAACAATAATAATTGTATTGTAAGTAGATGAAGGAATTGTTGTTTTCAAATGTTTTTACATACCGTTTATTTTAAATATGTCTGTCGAGTTAAACAGCTCCTCTTCTGATGTCTCGGACTCGTCGGGTCTAATGGGTTTACGTTTTCTTTTTGCTAATGCTACATTTTCATCGTCAATATCAGTGAATTCACTATGCACCTCTGCCTGCTTGGCTTTAATTCGTGCTATCATCAAATCATCTGAAATGATAAATGCTTAAATCAATAACCCTATAGAAGGTCCCCAATCCGCACTGGGCCAGGGTGGGAATAGCCAATTCACTCTGATCCATGAGAGGAGGCCTGTGCCCAGCAGTGGGACATATATACCTAGGATGAATTACCTTATCCCATAATATTTTGTTATAACACCCAGGTGTCAAAATTTAGGCAATCTTATTGGTTTCTACATGAACTTAAATCGGTGTTAAACAATGCCTTGAATACATTAAGCAGCGCAAGTATAACACTAATAGGTACTTACACCAGGTTTCAAATCTCAGCACTGGCACTAAGTAACAAGTATTATTATTAAAACAAAAGCAAAGGACTGCAAAATGCAACTCGTTTGACAGTTGGATCAGCAGCGCAAAGTGCCTCCAGACGATAGCAACTAGTCAGCTTCTGACAAGACATGATATGTATATAGACCCCATGATTGACAAATACCTATCTATATAAATTAGGTAAGCGACATCTACATACAAAGAATTACATACACAAACACGGGGTACATGTTCAAAGAATTGCGTTTACCCTTTTTTACAGTCAGTCCTAGGCGTAAACCAAACAGAGACGGCGTGGCGCGGACGCGTGCATACTACCAGGGCGGCCAATCTTAGTACTAGTTGTGCATACTACTTACCAGTTTCAAAGAACTTTCTTTTCAGACTTATAAGCCGCCAGTCTTTACCGGGGTCTTCGTGTTTTTGTAATAATCTATTAAATTGGTTAGAAAATTTACATGAAGGCCAAAACGCCTCAATCTTTTTTGGAGTGAGCCAATTCTCACTTAATATAACCACGTTGCCGGCATCATCTGAAATAGTACTTTCTTCTTCTGCCACAATATATTTTAGTCGCGTTGTGCCTGATGACTGCATTTGTTATCTTTATTAAAAATTTGGCTCACAACACATACACAAGTCACTTTTAGGTCCAGCCCAGGGTTATTAGCTGCAGGACAAAAGCAAAAATTCAAGGTTATGCACGAATGCATTTACTTAGCATGCAATATAACATACAATTATACATACGTAACTGGTCGATAATTTTTTTGGAGGATGGCAGCTGCTGCACAAACACTAGTGATAAAAACAAAACTCACGACAAAGAGAAAATAAACACTTCGATAACGACGAATGCGATTGACTGATGCCGCCATGCCATTCAAAGCCAAGCCCAAAGAGAATGTAAGCGTCATGCGAAAATTTTATTTAACCGCCGCCCAGTGTTGCCAGATGACCTACGAATACCCCAAACCTGAATTCTTTTTAGCACTATAGGTATACTGTGATAATGTTAGATAATATTCTCAATTCATGGTTTTAGGGTAGTAATTATCAAATATCTATACATTTATGAAATAGCTTTATATGTAAAAACAAATCGTAATCAATTCCTTAGTTTTAATAGTGCACGTCAACGAGGTAAAAAAGAAGCCAGACCAATGAAAACCGCCTTACTCGGAAAAAGTGTGTTTGGCATGGCACCCAGAATTTTTAATAATTTACCCAAAGTACAGATAGAGGATGTAATTAAATTCAAAAAAGAGCTACACAGTTATTTGACAAAAAAAGCGTATTATTCTATAAATGATTATTAAGTTGACATGCATGATAATACTTACATATAGGAATGCTCTATTATTAATAATGTTTATCCTTCTACCAGTTAATCACGACATAGTTATTGATTATGATTATATAAGCAAGTTGAAATTACGATTTATTACAATTAATATTATTTAGTTTTTAGGTATTTGACATTTAATTATAATGAAAATAATAATCGTACTTAAGTCGTAATTTAAATTTAAATTTTAACTGATTTTTGTATGCCTTGTGGCAAAACACAGTGAGACATGTTTTTTTGATACCCTACCATACCTTGTATACCTGTTTGACAATTTCTACTACATTGGAAGATATGGGGTCAATAGAAACGTTTTTAACCGGCTTCAAAAAAAATGTGTGTAGGTATGTTTGTCCGTGATTATCTCGCGTTTGGCTGAACCGATTTTGATGCGGTTTTCAGAAAAGTATTTGTCACATTCTGGAAAAGGCAGGGATTGTAACCGGTTATTTTTTGTATGGGAATTGTAACTGGTTTTTTTCGTTCTTTGTTAATTATTTCATTTTCTAATTGGGCAATCTAATAATACGCACTCGTTACCTCAAAACACAACTGAGTCCTACATATGAAGTATAAAATAGTTTGAGATATGTGGTTATTTCGAGGACCCATTCATTATTTGTTTGGGTCGGTAATAGGTTTAAAATAAGTATCTATTACCGAGTGACATTTTAGTCTTCCCTTAAAATAAATCACATCTAGGGTTCCGTTCGTACAATTTCATTTGATAAAATGATGACTCTCTGGAACGTATTATTAAGATGAGTGGCGAACGGATATAATATTAAGTAATAACATATAACAGCAAAATTAGTAAATTAAATAAAGATCTAAAACATTTGGAACCATGGAACGACACATAAGTATAGGGTGTTACTTACACAAAACGCAAAATATTTTCTTCGAGTCATTCAGCCTTCCCAAAAAACCTTGATATAATAATAATGTACGGCACCAAAGTCATGAATATAATTTTAACCCTCGATATTGGGTACAGAATTGTGTATCACGTTACTATTACCGATGGTAGAAAATTGCTGCTTTTTGTACCCTCGGTAATAAAAGCTATATTCGCGGTAATACAAGATTCTCCTTTCGTGGTTTCAATAATTATTTTATCAAACAAACAAACAAATAATAAACTAAAATTGGTTCAAAAAGTTATGACTCTGAAAGTTCAATGAACACTCTTAAATAAAATAAAAAAATCTAGGACGTTATACGGAGCTTTCATACCCATCATTTTTTATAATCATTTGAAAACTACCTAAATACCACGGTAATAGGCGCCGTTACCTATGCTACTAAAACTAAATATTTAGCCAAAAGGATGAAATCTTACCTTCAATATTGGCTGAGATCCATTCACAAGTAGCTGGTCATCTAAAGACCGTCATTTAGTAAGTGGTATAGAAAATACTATTAAAACTGTGCATACAAACAAAATTGGGAATTTATAGCTTCAATATTGGCTGAGATTCTTTCACAAGTAGGGGAACCTGGGGAGGGTTGATCACCCCCTTTGATTATGCACTCTATTTTGTTTATTTTTTGTAATATAGGAAAACTTTTTAAGGTAAACGATTTGGAAATTATGTATCTATTGATAGTTTGAATAAGAAGCAGATTGTGTCACAATTTAACTCATTATGTATTGAAACTCCTTGTGGGGACACAGATTGCTGAGTGGGCTTTTCGCCGTAGCGCGCCCGACTAGCAATGTGCCGGTCCCACGCCAGTCATATCCCGGGACGCGCACTGTAAGCACTGATCAGTAATAAAGAATATATTAACTAAATTCCCGCCGTTTCGCTGACCTCGACACGTTGATTTAAACCCCACATCGTTGTTACCTACGACCGCTTCCCAGGCTGCGCATATGCGCGCTCAGCAAATACTTCGAGCCGCTATGTTCCACGAACCAGTGCGCGCTTCCTGTGCCTGTGTAAGCGATACCTACGAGTACGAGCTTGGCTAAATGAACAAAGAAAATATTTGAATGACTTAAACATCAAATACAAGGGTCTCTCTTGTGGGACCAAAGAATACATTGTTGCGTACATTGTTGTCGTTGGTTGGTGGCGGAAACTGAATGGAAAGCACCCCCTAAGTGGGTCGGTCTGTTGACCATGGATTAGCAATCCGGTGCTGGCAACCTTTCAGCATCGGTGGCTAATCTATTCCACTCTATTACCTTTTGATTACTGACATTGTATCTCGGATTGGCCATACCGTATGACACAACAGCAGTAATGCAACATATTTACGACATTATTATCCTTCCATTCCACTACACTCCACATAACCAACAATCACTAATGCGGCGTAGAGACGATCGTTTCAACAATTTCGTGAATATTCCTATCTCGATAATTCACGCACGAAGTAATTAATGAGCGGAACGCGATCTATTTTCGTCTTTACGACGTAGGTAGATTGGGTTCCTTTCTTTTTTATATATGCACATAATTTCACTGTGGCCATACTTATACGCTTATATTATCGAAAGTGATTTTCGGAACGCTCGAGGTGGCCCTGCGTTAATTAATTACGTACGGTTAGGCCGTAAAGTGTCGCTTGGCGACTACGAGTACGCCCAACATGCGGTAATTCGGGTATCTGCACCTTCCTTAGCCATTCCGAAATCACTTGAACTTAAAACTAAACACAACTAAATTACACTGCACTGTAAACTGTAACGCACTGAAATGAAACTCTTAAATTTTAACGGCGCGTCGGAGTGGCGTCGCCGCTGCTGCTGTCGCCGCTTACTGCTCCGACGGGCCCGACGGCCTGTGGGCTGCTGCCAAGCCTCGCCAGCGGCAGGGCTTTCGGCATTTGCGTGTGTGCTGATAGAAACAGTCCTTCACCTGTGGCTGCGCGATCTTGGCGGGCACCGGCTGCGGCTGCGCTCCTGCTGCAACTCCAGGTTGTGGCCCCACGCTCTTTGACGCGGGCCCTGATCGCCGGGGTTAAATCCATGCCCCTGCTCGACTCGCCGGGCGAGCTTCAGGGTCGCGACCCTGCGCTCTAGCCTGGCGAGGCTCGCGCACGTCCGCGCAAGTTCCACGGCGAGTAAATCTACATATTTACTCTTATCCCGCCATTCCGCTGCATCACGTCGGGGTCACCAATGTGGGGTTGAAGTCAACGTGTCGAGGTCAGCGAAACGGCGGGAATTTAGTTAATATATTCTTTATTACTGATCAGTGCTTACAGTGCGCGTCCCGGGATATGACTGGCGTGGGACCGGCACATTGCTAGTCGGGCGCGCTACGGCGAAAAGCCCACTCAGCAATCTGTGTCCCCACACTCCTGATTGTAAACTTTTACCATGTGTCCCCGATATTAGGGAGACTTCTTCACCCCTGTTTGGAGCCTTGATCCTGGGGGATCAAGTCTCCCAATTGCGTGGGAGACTTGGTAAACAGATTTTTACCGTGTCTCCCCACGACTGATTATCATTGACTAAGTAACTCTATTTGCACTCAACTAAGCATATAGAAATAGAAAAACACACAACAAATAGCTATGTACCATACATTCCATTGCTACAAGTTTAATTCCCACCAGTTAGATAACTTGATCCGCAGGGATCAAATCACCCATGATTGGGGACACATGGTAAACAGATTTTTAGCACGAATGTCAAATTCAGAGGGTTGATTCCTGTTTAATTCATTAACTTAATCCTTAGGCAATGAATTTGTGAGGAAATCAAATTCATGGTGATTCATGTATTTTAATGATTAAATAGGGAACTGTATTATTTTTTCAATAACAACACATTTTTAGTGATATTTTTTTTACTATCCAACAAGTTAACATTCGGTATTAGAAATTTTAAACAAAAAGTTTCTTCTAAAAATTAAGCTTATCTTTATAATAGACATTTTAACAATCACAAAGCAACCTTCAAATAATCGAATATTATTGTCATTTATTATTATCACGGTTATAGATTCAATTATTTTTAATAGAATAATATTAAATTATATTTCTATTGTAACTATAATTCTAAAAAATAGTACCATTATTGAAAATCTTTTTTGATCCCTCTTTGGTCGTATATTTTCGCGGCATCATTACCTAAAAATATACATGTAATTATGACAGGTCTGTAAATCCTCTGATTTTTCGACGCCAAGGTAGACTTGATCCCTCTCGGGGACACATGATCCCGGGATCATGTCACCCCCAAAGAAAAGGACAAAATCTCCCCAAACATAGTGAGTTTATAAACCATGCCGTACTCAAAACGAATGTACACGTATTTCAAGTGAATCAAAGCTAATGTATACTCAAATAAACTACTAACAAAATAAACATAGTCACTAACAGCATTTACTTCATATTTTAATAAATAAATCCGACTAAAACTTACCGAAAATTAAATATCACACCACGCGAATATTTCACCGTCCGCCATTTGCAAACCACTGACATTTGTCAAAGAGTGCTATGCTAGAGAGTGTAGTTAGGAATGAAGGAATCAGTGTTGCCAGCTTAAAAAAAAACGTATCACGTTTGGTAAAACTTTTAAATAAAGTTACCAAGTGTCCCCTAGGGATCGATCCTCCCCAGGTTCCCCTACCTAGCTGATCATCATGAGACCCTCATTAAGTGAGTAATATAGAAAATGCTACCAAAACTAAACAGAAACCAAAATATGAAATCTTTAGCTTCAATAGGGGCCGAGATCCTTTCACAAGTACCTGGTCATCATGAGACACTCATTAATGAGTGGTATAGAAAATTCTGTTAAAACATATAACCAACATTTTGAATTGTTATTGTTAGCTTCAATATTGGTTTAGATTCCGTCAATAGTTCCAATGAGAGCTGAATATCTTGGAGACGACTGTTTTTATTTCCACCAAAAATAGCTAAGAACCATCTCTGCTTAGTCCGCTATCAAGACTTTCGATTAAGAAGAATCGCACTCAAATCGATGCATCCGCTGGGGAGCTACGATGCCACAGACAGACACACACATACACATGTTAAACTTATAACACCCCTCTTTTGCGTTGCGTTGGGGGTTAAAAATCGGGTTACCTACAAAATGAGCAATAAAAGCCCTCATTTATGTCCACAATTAGAATTCCTACCCACTCACTTGATTTTGGCAACCAGAGTTGCCTACTTTGCACACCCCCAAATGGCTTGTGGCAACTGTAGTTTAATTAGGGTCAGCAATGCGCATGTGACACCCCTGGAGTTACTTGCATCCATAGGCTACCGTAATTAACCGCTTACCTTCAGGCGGGCCGTACGCTTGTTTTCCACTGATGTGGTATAAAATTGTTTTTTGTACGGAAGCAATTTTGGCTGCCATTTTTAAAATCCGAAAGTGAGTGGATATAATAGTCTCCCGAAACAAATAGCGGCAGAGCTTAAATATACTAACAATAAATCTGTTCAGATATTTTTAAAATCATGCAGCTTTACATTCAACACGGTATGGAAAAGAAAGTTTTTTCCCTAATTTTATGTAACACGCTCTAAGCTGGTATCACTGCCTAATTTTAAAATTTTTAAATGAAACGAGTCACCACAGCGCTGGGCGGGAAACCGCGCTCCACGCGCGCCACTTAGTTGTTACTAAAGTCCTATTCCATTGCAATAAAGCTTATTTTTCACGACGAGACGACTTGTTGAACATACATTGTAAAAAACATTTGATTGATTGTTTAATTTGGTAATGAGTAATGTCAATAAATAACTTTAACTTTTCGCTTGACAATTATTAATATGTAAATAAATAAATTATAATATACGAGTAGATCCATATTTATGACGATAATAGTACTACGTTAATAATTAAATAAAGAATCAAAACAGGGCTGCTACCACGAAAAGACGAAAGTGGTTCTCCGTCTCTGTCGCACTTGCATAGAAAATAGTAGTTGCGAAAGAGACAGACAATTTAGTTTTCGCTTTGCGCTAACGTAGGGGTAAGCTCCGGAACTGATTAACCGATTTCAAAAATTATTCACCAGCTAGTGTATAGAATATGGACCTTCAGGACAGACATAAACGCTCTGTCTCCATTGACCTTTGCTTTGCAGCCCGCCATGCATCCTGCCGTCAGCACGGGTATTCACAAGACGGCCGCGACATACTCTCGAGCTTTCTCGCGCTATCCGTCTCTCTCTTATTAGACCACTTAGAAAGAGACGGATAGTGTGAGTAGAGAGCTCGAGAGTACCTATATGTCGCGGCCGTCTTGTGATACCCGT
Source organism: Epinotia brunnichana (assembly GCA_963854355.1). Lineage (NCBI taxonomy): Eukaryota > Metazoa > Arthropoda > Insecta > Lepidoptera > Tortricidae > Epinotia > Epinotia brunnichana. The sequence continues at coordinate 90,991 of CAWKZR010000017.1, forward strand.
GCTGGGGCAGCTATAGGATATCCCGCGGCTCCACCCTGTGGGTACTCTCTGTCATACCCGCGAGCGGAGTCGCGCACGGGCAGCTAAGTTTTATTAGGATATATTTTTGAAAAAAAAATACTAATATAGTTAGATATATGTACATAATAATAATAATTTAATTTATTCAGACAACAATAATACGGTCCCGCACATACAATTTAATACATTATTGTCATACTCGTACATGCGCTCCTAGCTTAAAAACAACAAAACCTTTTAACCCCACGTATGTATGTATGTACCCTGTTTTATGTTCTATTCCTTTGTCACGCTTATTCTCGACATTTAATTTAATATGACGACAAATAATCCGACTGCGAGGTGGGTACATTTTTGACGTCTTATGTGACGTCAAATATATTCCGTGACGAGTCCAATATATTTTCGACGTCTCAAATAAAGTCGGATATATTCCGACTAAGTGTTGGGTGCATTTTAGACGTCTTAAGTGACGTCAGGTTTATCCCTGTGCCGTGTTGAATACATTTTCAACGTCTGAATGACGTCAGATTTATTCCGACTACGTGTTGGGTTTAATCACGACGTCATAAGGGACGACAATTATATCCCGTGACGTATTACGTGTATTTTCGACGTCTAAAATGACGTCAGATATATTCCGACTACGTGTTGGGTATATTCATGACGTCATAAGGGACGACAATTATATCCCGTGACGTATTAAGTGTATTTTCGACGTCTAAAATGACGTCAGATATATTCCGACTACGTGTTGGGTATATTCATGACGTCATAAGGGACGACAATTATATCCCGTGACGTATTAAGTGTATTTTCGACGTCTAAAATGACGTCAGATATATTCCGACTACGTGTTGGGTATATTCATGACGTCATAAGGGACGACAATTATATCCCGTGACGTATTAAGTGTATTTTCGACGTCTAAAATGACGTCAGATTTATTCCGACTACGTGTTGGGTATATTCATGACGTCATAAGGGACGACAATTATATCCCGTGACGTATTACGTGTATTTTCGACGTCTAAAATGACGCCAGATTTAGTCCGACTACGTGTTGGGTTTAATCACGACGTCATAAGGGACGACAATTATATCCCGTGACGTATTACGTGTATTTTCGACGTCTAAAATGACGTCAGATTTATTCCGACTACGTGTTGGGTATATTCATGACGTCATAAGGGACGACAATTATATCCCGTGACGTATTACGTGTATTTTCGACGTCTAAAATGACGTCAGATTTATTCCGACTACGTGTGGGGTATATTCATGACGTCATAAGGGACGACATTTATATCCCGTGACGTATTACGTGTATTTTCGACGTCTAAAATGACGCCAGATTTAGTCCGACTACGTGTTCGGTATATTTATGACGTCATTAATGACGTCTAATATATTCCTGTTACTTGTTAGGTCAGTATTGGACGTCATAAATGACGTGAGTATTGATAGAAAGACGTCATTATTGTAAGAATCACGTTGATATGACGTCATTAATCACGTCCCTTGTTGACTGGGTTATTTTGTGATTAAAATGTTGAAAAACATAAAATAATTGGTTCTGAAACGTTTTTACTTTAGTTTATACTAATTTCAAACAATAATCACGATTTGAAGTAATGTGAAACCAAATCGAACGTATTTTTATCCACCCGATCAGCGACTGGTGACGTCACTCCAGTTATGACAACTAATGAAAGGTTATTATAATTGTTAAGGGAAAGATTGTTTCATTAAAAAAAAAATTAAGTATTTTGAATAAAAATGGAAGTAGGCTTTATTAAAGCAGACTCTAGAAACCGCCCAAAAGTTAGCGTCGACATGGTCGTAAATTAGCTAACTAACTAACTGTATATCCGTTTAGGCGCGAAAGTTTAAATTGTCAGTTTGTAACAGAAAATTATGACTTTAAATTATAGTACTTTCATTTTTAGGGTTCTGTACTCAAAGAGTAAAACGGGACCCTATTACTGAGACTTCGCTGTCCGTCCGTCCGTCTGTCTGTCCCCAGGCTGTATCTTAAGAACCGTGATAGCTAAAGAGTTGAAAGTTTCACAGATTATGTATTTCTGTTGCCGCTATAACAACAAATACTAAAAACAAAATAAAATATTTTTTAAGGGGGGCTCCCATACAAAAAACGTGATTTTTTTGCCATTTTTATAGATAATCTGTCACTAAGCTGTATCTCAAGAACCGTGATAGCTAGAGAGTTGAAATTTTCACAGATTATGTATTTCTAATGCCGCTTTAACAACAAATACTAAAACCAATATAAAATATTTTTGGGGGCTCTCATACAACAAAGGTGATTTTTTTGCCGTTTTTATTGATAATGGTACGGAACCCTTCGTGCGCGAGTCCGACTCGCACTTGGCCGGTTTTTTTTATACACTTGTGGTCTATACATGCAATTCTTTCAAATGAAAGCAAAAATGAAAATAATACATCTTGCCTATTATGGTAAGAACCCTCCGGTTGTATCTGAAGCAAATAAAGATCAGTTTACTGATTGGATTATCTATAGTAATATTATATAGAGGAAAAGTCTGTGAGACTAGCTTTGTAAGTTTATAAGTATGTAGGTATGTAATTGGTAAACTCCGAAACTGCTTATCCGATTTCAAAAATACTTTCACTTGCGTGTAAAATGGACTTTCTGGGTGATTATGGGCTATAATTTATCCCGCGGGTCTGCCCGCTTTCTTTGCGATACGCGGGCAGCTAGTCATAGTATACAACTATAGGATAATGGACGTCGGCGGAAATGAAAATGGGATTAACGTTTCAACAATGAAAGGAATAATTTATTAAACGTTTTTTTTATCAGCACCGGGAAGCCATCACGTCTGACAGCTGTCACATAGTAAACAGCTCCACATGTCTCGTACATGCCCCGTAGCATGGATGGCGTTATCACGCGATAAGTGATAGGATAAGCGCGTCGTCTCGTTCTAACGAACGGTGTCAGCCGGGGACGGATGCTCTATCCTGTCACTTGTTGCGTGATAAGGCCATGCTATGCCAGGCCATGCTACGGGGCCTGAAGAAGATAATAAGTAGACTAAGTTTGAGGTTGAATACAAGTAAGGTTAGATCCCTCGATGTGATAGATTAATGGTTGCATTACAAGTTCAATAATCCAACACTATCGCAGGTATGTGAGAGGCTTTACACCTTATGTTGTTAAGTAAGGTCATTAAATGTACTGAGTTACTAAAATTTTATCTGTTTTAGCATTATTTTATAAACAGTGAAATGGAATGTAATAAAATGAAAAGTAAAATAGATTATGTTTTGTAAATAGACCTTTTACGCTTCCTTCTCTTTAGATTATATATTTTTAAACCTACAATATACTTTGACATTGAATGCACCGCGAAATGCATTCATCATATCAGCCGAAAGTCGTCCACTGCTGGACATAGGCCTCCCCCAAAGAGTGCCACAATGGCCGGACTCTCACGACCTTTACCAGGTCATCAGTCCACCTTGTGGGGGGCCTACCCACGCCGCGCCGGTACGTGGTCGAAATGCATTAAATATACTAAATTTTACCAAAACGAAATGGTAGTGTCGAGCCTAGACATTTTATTCACGCCTTATTTGCTACAACAGTATTCTTTTACTATTCCGCCTAGTACAGTCAAGTGCAAAAATATGTATCGATTAAATCATCTCATAAATATGTATCGAAACCTTAATCCGCTGTCATAAGAGCAATATGTCATATTTATGAGTAAGTTGTACAGTCGCCATCACATACATCGGAGCAAACAAGCACGTCACAAACATCGGAACACACCTCTATTTTCAAGGCATTAGGGTGCATGTGCCGATACTTTTGAACACCTATAGTGTACCTATGTATGTGATGGCGACTGTACCCATATTTTTACACTTGACTGTACAGTCGGTACTTTAAATAAGTATACGTTCCAGAACGTAATTTTAAGAAATAGGACTCATGATTGTTACATGTTTTGGAGTAGACCGTACAAATACTCTATGACTATCAAGTGAAAAGTTAGTTATTTTAAGAACACATTATGTTGTATTATGATTTAGAACAATAAATGTTTTTAATAAGTCATTTTTGTTTACTTTGTACCTTAGCTGTGTCTCATACAGTCGTATATTATACGGTGTTGCAACACGCTGTTCCGTACCTTAAAAGGAAAAAACGGAACCCTTATACGATCACTTTGTTGTCTGTCTGTCAAGACCCTTTATCTCGGGAACGCGTGGAGGTATCGAGTTGAAATTAAAACCATATAATCTAGTCTTCTGTCCCTTGAAACTGTGAAAAACTCAAACTTCTAACCTTTTTTTTCTTCCTTGTTAACGTAAAAAAAAGATACGGCCGTTTATGCCGCAAAAGAAACGGGTCATACTTTCTAGCGGTGACATGGTATCGTACGGAATTCAAACTTACATCAAAAAAATGTACGAAATTACGCTAATTTAAAAAAATGTACTAAACGTACTCACGAGAAAACAATGATCAATCTGTAACCGCTAGGAAGCATACTTCCTGGCAGGCGCTATCTATTATAGCGGTAAAATGGCATCGTACGGAATTCAAACTCACATCAAAAAAATGTACGAGAAATGGACGAAATTGTAGGCTAATTTAAAAAAAAATGCTACATGTACATACTTACGAGAAAACTATTTGTAAGAAATAATATCGCAGCGCCTGAATTAAATATCGTGGCAACAGCAATAAAATTTGCCACGTTATTTAATTCAGGCGTTGCGATATTATTTTCAACAAATATATATATTTTTTTTTAAATTTGCCTACAATTTCGTACATTTCTCCTAAATTTTTTTGATGTGAGTTAGAATTCCGTACGATACCATGTTACCGCTATTGCTAAATAACAGAGCATAAAATAATAAGTCAGTGCTCTAAAGAAAGAAGTAAGGCTATTCGTCAACAGGTGGCGTTAGTGTTGCGAATTTTATATTGTTATGACATCATTTTCTTAGTCTTAATTACATGCTTTAAAATACTTTCGTGTACATTTGATAAATATCATAAGTTCATAGCATATTCTTATATTTTGTAAGTTATCTGCTATATAGCTAAACAAAATACTACTAATATTTTTTCAATGTTTTACATATAGTACTAATAAGGTCCTTCGTCAAAAGATGGCGTTAGTTGTATGAACTAATATTTGTTTATTTTTCAATTGCTGTTTTAGTAAGTACCTATCACATGCGTTAAAATAATTTGATGAAAATTTGATAATCGACAAAATATTATTATTTACTCTTCCCCCTCTAGAAAGTCTAGAATACTTCGTTTAGTAACAATATAGTCTAATAGATGGCGCTGTGCTTTGTTGAACTAAATTTTACTTCGCGCTGTTAAGATTTTTCCTGGGTTAATGGACTTACACTATTACCCTAGTCCCTGGAGTCCCCTTCCCGCGTGGTCGTGCCGGAGGTTCCCCTTGGATTTTCCCCAAGCTACCCTCCAACCACGCAGTTCGACTGCTATATTGGGTTCCGTCCTATCATAGCAACAGTCAGGTTCAAAAAAAAAAAAAAAGTCCCTGGAGTAACCATATTACTGTATGTTTAATTAAATTTTTGCAGTCGTCCTTACCAATTCCAGTAAGGATGAATAAAATTATAAAATACTAGCTTATGCCCGCGACTTCGTCCGCGCGTACTTTAGTTATAATATATAACTTCCATTTCCTATATCAACTTTTTTTTTTATTTATTTATTTCATGACCATGGATACAGAGTCCTTCAGTCGGAATCATAGATTACATTGCATTTCTAAAGTAAAAAATTAACTAAATTACAAGATAAGCAATAATATATATATAACATTTAACAATCAAATTTTTTCCACTGTATTCAAAATGAACTTAAACACAGGTAAGAAATACACAGGGTTTGATAGTAAATCCTGAACAAGGCGGGGAACACTGAATTTTCATCAGCAATATCACTAATGACACTGACAACTGAGAAGCAAAGAGAATATAACCACTACGTTTAAGAGACGGAACTTCATAGTACTTCACCTCACTGAAAGCTCGATCGGGTATACATCTTACCAACATAAGAAATATCGAATGTTGCTATATCTACTCATAAGGGCCATTATACACCTACAAGATGGAAAGAGACAAAACACATTCAATTCATTCACTTTTAGGCAGCTGGTTGTGACAGATGGATAGGTGTATAATACGCTTAATTTACCAAATTTAGTGCTGCAAAAACCGGTAATAGTAATTTCAAGAACCGATAATAGTGATGTCAAGAACCGATTATAGTGATTTCAAGAACCGATAATAGTGATTTCAAGAACCAATAATTATTGCTAAAAGCATTTCTATTTTTGGATTTGCGTCGTCGTATTTGTCCCTTATAAATGAAACAATATAGAGTTAAGGTGCAACCCTTATTTATTCCTTCAGATTATACATTAAGATTGCCAAATAGGTAAAGCATAATTTTAAACTGCCAGAGGGCCTACCGCGAAAGAAAAACGAACATCTTTCTGTCGCTCGAACTTCCAAGTGCGACTGAGAGGGAGATACACAAACAAAGCTTGTGTTCGTTTCGCGGTAGCCCCTCCGAATACACTGAAACCTAATTCAGTACGCTGATTTGCGACCACTTCGATTGAGACGACCTGAACTTTGCGACCACTTCGATTTAGACGACCTGAACTGCAAGGATATTATATCGTTTTCATAGTAGAAAGAGATATTTAATAAAGATACGCAATATCTTTAATTTTAAAAATAACCACCTTGTCAGGTGTTCGTCGAGGCTGGGCTCACACAGTCTGAGATCATGCACAGAAAACAGAATCTGGTCCACTCAAGAGAAAGATTGTATTTTAGTTATTAAATTATTTAAAATATTCATGTCATGCTCCCCGGCAACCCCACTTTCGATTTCGGGATTTCTGTGCATGTGAAAAAATTGTACCAAAATTGTACCGAATTAGTACTTACTTAAAAAAAATTGCACCTCAATAGTTTCGAGAGTACAATTATTTTAAATTGGGGTTGCTGGGGAGTTCCAGGAAACCCAATCTTAAAAAGAAGGAATTTCACGTAGAATCTAAGTTTTTTGTGTAAAATAAGGCCCAAAAAAAGTTGTACTCTCGTGTTTACCGTTGAACGAGATAGCTAGGCTAGTTAAATCACCTGCGCCAGAAAGCGAACGCCTGCGTTACACGGCAATACGAAAAACACATGTATTATTCCATATTTTGCAAATATTTTTCATAAGGCGCAAAAAATCATTGCATTGCACAGCAATAGACTGCTGTAACATTTGGGCAAATGCCTCATTCGACCAGCCAGCCAGCAGCCAGCGTTCTGAAAGCGCCGTCGATGCCGAAAAGTTTATCTTAGTTTGCCGGGCCGGAGGAACTCAGCCTAACCAACAAAAACTTTACAAGTAGCATATGACTGCCACTCGTAGTTTTACTTATTATTTTTAATTTTTTTGCGCCTGGTGAAAAATATTAGCAAAATATGGAGTACATGTGTTTTCCGTATTGCTGTGTCACGCAGGTGTTCACTTTCTGGCGCAAGTTTGGTAATTTAACTAGCCTAGCTATCTCGTTCAACAGGAAAAACGAGAGTACAATTTTTTTAGATTCTACGCGAAATTACTTCTTTTTAAGATTGGGGTTGCAGGAGAGATGCTCCCCAGTAACCCTAATTTAAAATAATTGTACTCTCGAAACTATTGAAGTACAATTTTTTTCAAGTAAGTACTAATTCGGTACAATTTTGGTACAATTTTTTCACATACTCAGAAATCCCGAAATCGAAAGTGGGGTTGCCGGGGAGCATGACATGAATATTGCATGCCCAATGCTGGTCCAACATAAGTACTAACATAAGTAAACTACTTTATACCTTATTACAGTCAGATCTGTTTTATAACTATGTCCTGGCAATAAATACTTTAAACTTTGAAAAAAAAGGAGGTTTTTGTAGAGATTCTGCATAAAGTGTGACGTTTTATTTGCTCTTGAGGATTCGGATTATGATTCCGTGACTGAGTTCCGTTGTGTGAGGCCAGCCTGAACCTGGTCGCGTAACCGGCATAATCACCACCACTTACATTATCACTGATACAACAAGGATTTATTTACTAAAATGTCACATATGCTAAATACAATTTAATAAATTTCTAGCGTCTGGTCAGCACGAGGTATATCCAAGTATCTGCCAGATGAATTTTGATCTGGTTATTTTTACAAGCTTAATAATACTTGTTAGTTCGTTTGATCGTTAGCATTAGTATGTGCGGGTCAAATATTCCAAGTCAAGTTCCAAGTTCTAATTTAGTAAGTGTAAGTCGGATGGCAATGCCATCCTATGGTACCATAAAATTAGTCTGAAGATAAAGATGGAAGGTGGCCATAGCATCTCCATAATTAAACAAGATAAACTCTTAAAGAGTGGTTGACGACTAGGTAAAAAAACAGCGCCAGAACCGGTCATTGTGGCACTCTTTGGGGGAGGCCGATGTCCAACAGTGGACGTCTTTCGACTGATATGATGATGATGAATCATTTTTTTAACTACTTAAACACTAACTATTTGCAACTTTTGCAAGGGTGGTCGCCAACTAGCTAACAGGGTGGTCGCAAACCGACTAAAGCAGTCGCTATCTAGAGTATCTAGCGAATTCGCCATTTTGAAACATTTCCTATATGTTTTCCTAATCTATGGATTAAAGTGCTATATTTTATTATTAGTTTCAAAACTTTACTATACTCAGGGCCTATCCGAATACCATCTATTATGCGTGTAAATTTAAAAATCAGGTATACATTTACTAATCTAAAGTGAGCAACTCGGCTAAGTGGTCGCTAACCGGCGAAGCGACCCTACCTAGGTTTCTTCGTAGCGTACCCTCAGAGCGAAAAGTCGTCGACTTGATGGCGAGTCGTAGATGCCATCTAATTCG
>CAWKZR010000017.1:105000-270000 GCA_963854355.1 Epinotia brunnichana
TTTGGAAGAATTACTGGATGTTTACGTTGCGTGGATAGATGCGTATACCTCAATCTCCCTAATACACGCAGAAGCCCTTCACGATCAATGAAGGGAACTAATTTTCGAAGGTTAGTTTGGTGTGGTAAACCGCGTTCAACTAGTTTCATTTCAGTGGCAAATACTGACCTTTGGACAAGTTTTATTAAGGAATATAAGGCGTTACGCCACTCCGAACACGTCAACTGACCAGTGGTTTTTGCATTCGGATTTTTAAGATTATAAATAAATCTCAGGCAGTATCCATGTACCTTAACAAGGGTGTGAAGTGAGCTATATCTAGTCATAAACTCTGTCGGATCGACTTCACAGGTGATCTTGTTAACTTGAACAATGGATTCTGCATCCTCATTAGGTTCAAATGGAACCGTCTCGCATCTGACGGGACCAGCTGACGGCCAAGTGTCTGGAGACATTTTTAGCCATGGTGGAGACCACCAAAGAGAATGGGAGCCAAGCTCCGAAGGCATCAATCCTCGCGATGCAGCATCTGCAGGATTCATCAAGGACGGCACATGTCTCCATTGAGAAGGAGATGTGTTCGCGAGAATCTGTGAGACTCTGTTCCCTTCGAACATCTTAAGTTGATGAACCGGCGTGCGTATCCATGAAAGAGCAATGCTCGAATCACACCAGATTACAGTTTCATGGGCTACATTAATCAGTCCAGAACAATGCTTAACCAACTTTGACGCTAGAAAAGCACCACAAAGCTCGAGCCGCGGTACCGTCATCTTCGGTTTTATTGGCGCGACCTTGGACTTGGAAAGTAACAGGTGGACCTCCACTTCATTATTCGCTCTTTCAACACGAAGATAGGCCACAGCAGCGTAGCCCTTGAGTGACGCATCACAAAAGGTGTGAATTTGAAAGTTTGTGCCATCAGCAGGCAGGATAAACCGGTTTAGTTTGATCTCTGACAAATTTGTGAACTCTTCGATGAACGAGAGCCACTCTGACTGCTCCTTATCAGGCAAAGGGTCATCCCAGCCAAGTCCAAGAAGCCACAGCCGTTGCATGAACGCCTTTGCAGTAAATATAACCGGCATCAGCCAGCCACACGGATCATATATGCACGCAATGTTTGCGAGCACCGCTCGTTTTGTCAATCCAGTATTTAAAATTTTACTATGATACGTAAAAGCATCACTCACAGGATTCCATTTAACACCTAGTACCTTCACGGATCCTTCATTTTGAGGCTCAAATGACAACGACCCTTCACGGACGTTGTCAGGCAAGTCAGATAAAAACTCACGATTGTTGCTCGACCACTTACGCAACTCGAAGCAACCATGGCGAAGAAGATCAATTAACTCGGCTCTTTGCTTCCGAGCAGAGTCAAGGTCGGAGGCTCCCGTCACTATGTCATCAACGAAAATTTGATTTAACAAAATTTGACTAGCGTCAGGATGTGATGCCTTTCCTTCCTCCGCCAATTGCAGAATACACCTCATAGCTAGGAATGGGCTAGCCGAAACGCCGAAACTGACAGTTGTCAAACGAAATTCTTCAATGGGATCATCAGAATGTTGACGCCAGAGAATTCTTTGATAGTCACGGTCGTCCGGATGCACCAGCACTTGTCTGTACATAGCTTTGATATCACAAGTGAATGCGACAGGCTTAAGACGAAAACGTAGGAGTACGTCTACTATGTTACGTTGAAGTTTAGGACCCGCATGCAATACATTGTTTAAGGATATGCCCGTGGACGAGGGCAAAGAAGCATCGAAGACCACTCTTAATTTAGTGGTAGAAGAGTCTTCCTTCGTCACACAATGATGAGCAAGGTAATATTTTCCACCACCATATTGTTCGTGAACAGGTTCCATATGGTTCTCGTCCATGTATTCTTTCAACACCTTGCAATACTCTGTCTTCAATGCAGGATCCCTTTTAAATCTTCTTTCTAGACTTAAAAGTCTTTGGGTTGCCAATTCACGGCTATCTCCCAACTCAGTTTGATTTCCTTTGAATGGAAGACGTACAACAAAACGTTGCTCATCATCACGCGTGACATTGTTCAAGAAATGATCCTCGATAATCTCATCTTCGGGATCAGGAAATATTGTTTCTGGGATCTGTTCAATCTCCCAAAACCTAGTCAAACAATCCTCTAATGCCACATGATGTGACGTCAGCTCAGGAACCGAATCAGTGAACCTCGAGGAATCACCAATTATTATCCAACCAAAAATAGTCAGATAAGCCGCTGGTACATTGTGGGAAGGCCATACCTTCTCGCCACATGAAATGTCATTATACATGTCACTGCCCAAGAGAATGTCTATGGGCCGAGACAGATTAAAATTATCATCAGCCAATTGTAGATGCTGATAATTTGACTTAATATCCGCAGCCAGGGAGACCGATGGTAAATTACCAGTCACCTTCTTTAAAATGATAGCCGAAACCGTCAGTAACGGCTTGTCAGTATTCAGCGGTTTTAAAAACAAAGTTGTCACTCCATGTGACCGATGAGGAATGCCGGCACCCACACCACTAATTGCCACTGGCTGATGGTTGTGCTTAAGTTGGAGACGCTGAACGCATTCCTCTGACACAATCGAACACTGCGAACCAGGGTCAACAAACAAACGTACAATTTGGAAATGCCCATCACCATTACCCGCTAGACACATGGCCGTACCCAACAAGACATTGTGCAATTTAGGTTTAGTACCCATCACAGGAGAAGATATCAACATTGCACTGTTGACCTTTGGAACATTAGGTACATCCATTTCTTCTTCACATGTATGAGGTGAAGAGCCCTCAGTCAAATCAGCCATGACAGCAGCTGAACGTACTGCAGATGGAGAAGCATCCATATCTGTTGTAGATGGACAAATCAATGTGTGATGTTTTGCTCGGCAGCCCTTGCATTTATGTAATGACGTACAGTCATGGTACTTGTGTATTCCAAAACAATTGAAACACAAGTTTTTGGTTTTCAAAAATTCACGACGTTGCTCTATACTTAATGCCTTGAACTTATTACACATATACATGTAATGATCTAAGTTGCAATACCGACAACTTATTTCCCTGCCTTGTTCCTGAACATGCATGACTGTTTTAATATTGCGGTTAAATTGAGACTTAACAGCCAGCGCTTTAGATGAAGTGATACATGCTTGCTTTGCAGGGACAGACATCTCCAATGCCTTGCAATGATTTTCCAGAAAGATTATAAGTACAGTATAATTAGGTATGTCTGCACCTGTCAAACTCAATTCAAATTTGCTACGCACTTCAGTAGGTATCCTTTTTAGTAAAATGTGTAACAGGATGAATGACCATTCATGAGGGTTGAACTTCAATGCTTGAAGAGCAGCAATATGTTCATTAAATGTGTTCAAGAATGGCCTTAAGTCAGACTTAATGTTTACAATTGTCGGTAGGGACAGTATGTGCCCAAGATGAGTATCTGCAATTAGACGTATGTTAGAGAACCTGTTCTCTAAAAGTGTTAAAGCAACACTATAATTTTCATCAGTGAGTGGCAAATGTTTCACTAAATCATGAGCCTCTTTGGACAGACACGACAACAAATAATGTAATTTTCTCACAGGCTTCATGGATCCATTTTCATCAATTAAATTTTTGAAAATATTGATGAAGTTTGGCCACCCTGTTATGTCCCCAGCAAATGACGGCAACGAAATACGAGGTAAAGGCAAGTCTTGCCCTTGACCTTGGAAAACGACATCAGAAACCACGGTCGCGGATGCTGACGAACCACTCGGAAACACTTGACAATATATCATACTAACCTGATTCATTTTTAAATCATACTCTACGTACTCTTGTAAATGCTTGTCCGCATCAAAACCGGCGCGCTTAGAAGCCTCAACTGAAATATAACTATCCGTAAACTCCTTCTTGATTTGCGGAAGCTCTTGATACCTCGTTTTAAACTCTAACTCTTTTAATTCGTTATCAGCCGCACTATTTGCCGCATTCCACAGTAAATCTATTTGTAATTTTACCACTTTGTATCGTATTTCGACCGCCATATTGACTAAAACTCACGATTTTACTGGAAACAATAACAATATCTTTCACAAATAACGTTTCGCGACAATAAGCAATTGACACTTGACACTTATTGACAATTCACTTCGTTCCGTTCACTCACTGCGTTTCGCTTCACTATCACCACAGACAAGTATGTTCCCATTGACTGAGATTCGAATGGAAACGACAATGAAACGCTTTAACGAAAACCGGACGTGGGTGAATACCTTTACCTCCCAGCAATGACGAAACGTAATGTACGTGAATATCTACCTACCTACACTGCTAGGTTAGATAAAACAATGTGGAAATTAAACTTATTTTATGCACAAAGCAGACACTTAGACATATGATTCAGGAATGTTTGTACGTTCAAGACACGAAACGCCTAAAAACAATGCTCAGGGAGCAGACATAAATAAACAATTACTTTCGTAAGACCGATGCAATTCATGCAGACACTTTCGACTTATATGCACTAAGTGCAGGAAATTAATTACTTTTGTAAAACAAAATGGACATATGCACAACTTGCAGGCACTTTTCGACGTAATGCACTGTGGCAGAATACTTTAAAGAAATAGGACAAACTAGGTACGCAACAATATGGCCGACAACGTGGAAACTTTACTTTGAAAATCGGTGTTTTCAATACAAATCTTGAGAAATCCGGTTCTAAAAGGAACAAATTCTATGGTGAAAATACCAGAAGGGTAAATAACGGGAGGAAATAAACGTTTACAGTACCTTGGTCAGTCAGGTGTAAGTTTTAAAAGTACTTGCGTGTCCCACGTTGGCGGCGCCGCTCTCTTGATGATAAATAAACACCTTCTTGTCGGTCTTGTCACAAGTTATAATAAGCAAGATTGATAAACATAAAATGCTGAAGGCAGACGGGATCCACTGATTCTAATTGGAATATTTTAGACCCTTTTTGAGGACGCGTGAGAGCGTCACGTCAGACATTTTTAACGCGAGAAGAGTGAATGGAAAAGTCGAAAGTGACCGAATCTAATTGTCGATTAAGGATATGGAAACGAACTAAAGAGTGAAAAGGGTTGTTCCTTAATGTTGCTAGATTACAATAAGATAATTCCTAAACAGGTATAATGTTCTAACGTACTAGAGAAGACACACCGAACAAGAAGTTTGCGCTACGCGTTGCGGTCCATGGGCCGCACCGTCTCAGTCAGTTCTATGACAAGCTACCCTCCCCCCGCATACCCCCCGCCTTGCCGGCTGGCGCACAAATAATGTTCGGGTTGTCTTCTCTAGTACGTTAGTACATATTACCTCAATGCCATAAACAGCTTATCTTTACGACAATGCTTATTGTCTCCTTTGTTATCTCCTACCATTCATTATCAGTTCAAAATGAAAAAAAACTAGTAATAACTAGTAATAAGTATCTGAGAGAAATAATGAACTGTTAGTCCAAACAACATTAATATTATTATCAGAACACTATTGTCCTGATTATATTATAGGTAATAAGGTCGTATTTTTCGCCGAAATATTGTCTTACGCATAACCATTTCGGCGATAAATATTATACACAATAATTCTTAGGCGACGACGTTTCATTAGTTAAGTGTGTAAATAGATTCGTTAAATACATTTCTGCTTGAAGCATAACACAGGTATAACGACCAATGAAACGACGACGCCGCCCGCCCCGCCCGCTTGTTACTCGCTCGGCCGCTTGAGCGATGTTGTTCATAGAGAGCTAGACGAATAGGCCCGACACGCGCCGCCGCCGCGCGCCGTACTCCTGACCCGGCCCGCTCAGTAGCCGGATGGGTCCGCCGTGTGTTTTGCGTTTGCGCATTACATTTTATTCCCCTAACCGTTGCGTATTGTTCAGACTTATAGCACTTGTCTGGTAAATCTCCTTTTAGATTTTAATTCCTTTTCATATCGCAATCTGTGAACAAAACCAAAAAATCAACTCGTTAGAACATAATCAACATAATTAGAGGCAAACTACAGGCGGTCTTCTCGTTACAGAGTGATCTCTTCCTGACAACCTTAGGATAGCGGAAATAAAATCTCATCATCATCATCATCATATCAGCCGAAAGTAAATTTTTATTTAAAGACCGCAGAGTTTAGGACTTATATTGACAATACCAAAAAAAGTGCGAAAATTTCGTGGTTTTTCGAGTGCCGCAAAGTTAGCACAGGTTTTTTAAGCTGCAAACTTGGATATACGGGACTGGTAGTGGTCCTAACAACATATTCAAAAAGCAGAACTAGCCGTTAGCTTGCGATTTTTCGATTTTTCTGGTCAAATATGACTGGCCTATAATGTCCTACGGGACCCATACTATCACCCCAGTGATTGCCTAGTTAGTAGATAAATCTGTATTTGATCTAGTGAAAATCCCTGCTGCCCTTAGGTTAGCTAGAAAAACTACACACAGGTGCAAGACACAAGCAAAATTAAAAGATGTAGGTACACACCTGTGTCGCGATCGAGTGTTCGTTTCTTACATTTAAGAGTAGGTACCAACATGTTCTGTCAGTTTTTTGCTGCCACCAGCCAAAACCGCATAGACCCATCTGAAAAAAAAAACAAAAGCCCAAGAGATGTTCCCAGATAAACTTATATTTTAGATTCTCGTGGTACACAGAACGCAAGCGAAGCCGCGGGATAAAAGATAATGCGTCCATTCCAAAGGTCTTCTCTATATATTGGTGAAAGAATCTTTATAATCGGATGAGTAGTTCCGGAGATTACCCGCTACATACAAAGTAGTAAAGCGACACACATTACACCTTTGTAATATTATAGTATAGAGTTACGTTATAATAATAAGTAATATAGTCCTGTGTCTAACAATATTGATAATGGTATTTATAAGCGTTAAACAAAATATTAATATTACTGATTCTTGTAATGTATTGTAGAATAAAGTCCTGATAAAGTGGCCATACACTTAATTCAAACGTAAGGATTTAAAAGAGGTCTACCTTCACATTACTCTTATCTAAATCTAACACAGCGGAATGTCATTTCGCTCACATTTAGAGTATTTAGACCAGCACAACTGTGGAAGTACCTACCACCTTATAGAACAAAGCAACCAGAATAACCTTGCTCTGTGGTGTTGTGTTCCTGGGTGAGTAAGGTCGCCAGAGGTCCCGAGTGAGGGAGCCGCGTTTGTGTCTATGCATCAACACAACGAATCCTCAGATCAATAAAGGGTTGCCAATGAATTTCTAATTCTTCGGGAATCGTAGGCATCCATAGGCTGCGGTGTCTGCTTACCATCACGCAGATTGTATGCCTATTTGCCACCGTCGAAGTTAAAAAAACACAAATCAATAAAGGGTTGCCAATGCGTTTAAGATTCTTCTGGAATAGTAAGCGTCCGCATAGGCTGCGCTGTCTGCTTACCATCACGCAGATTGTATGCCTGTTTGACACCATCGAAGTTAAAAAAAAACATAAATCAATAAAGGGTTGCCAATGCGTTTAAGATTCTTCTGGAATAGTAAGCGTCCACAGGCTACAGCGTCTGCTTAACATCACGCAGATCGTATGCCTGTTTGTGGGCGTCGAAGTTAAAATAAAAAAATTGGCCAAGTGCGAGTAGGACTCGCGCACGAAGGGTTCCGTACCATTATCAATAAAAATATTTATTTTATTTTGTTTTTAGTATTGGTTGTTATAGCGGCAACAGAAATACATCATCTGTGAAAAATTCAACTGGAACTATCACGGTATCAGTGAGATACAGCCTAGTGACAGACAGACGGATGGACGGACGGATGGACGGACGGACGGACGGGCAGCGGAGTCTTAGTAATAGGGTCCCGTTTTACTCTTTGAGTACGGAACCCTAATAAACACAAATCAATAAAGGGTTGCCAATGAATTTCTGATTCTTCTGGAATCGTAGGCATCCATAGGCTGCGGTGTCTGCTTACCATCACGCAGATCGTATGCCTGTTTGCCACCGTTGAAGTTAAAAAAAAAAACAAATCAATAAAGGGTTGCCAATGCGTTTAAGATTCTTCTGGAATAGTAAGCGTCCATAGGCTACGGTGTCCGCTTAACATCACGCAGATCGTAGCCTGTTCGCCACCGTCGAAGTAAAAAAAAAAAACAAATCAAGAAAGGGTTGCCAATGCATTTAAGATTCTTCTGGAATAGTAAGCGTCCATAGGCTGCGGTGTCTGCTTATCATCACGCAGATTGTATGCCTGTTTGCCACCGTCAAAGTAAAAAAAACCACAAATCAATAAAGGGTTGCCAATGCGTACTAAAAACAATGCGGACGGTCGTAGACAGACGGACGGAAGAACATGATGACGAACAGTGGACATCTGAAAACAGGCACATAAAACCACAAATACATGTTCCTTTGGTGATGATTTCCGAGAAAACAGGTATTCTATCTCCTTGTCTGGGATTCAAACTTACCTCTTTACCGAATTCGAATATTGCAGGAGATGTGTGTGTGTGTTTGATGTGTGTGTGAATACTCGGATCTAAATCATGAGTTCATGAGTGATCGAGGTGCCAGCCAGCGCATTTAGCACTGTGCGCCTGTTCTCGGCCCGTCGGCTTTTCAGCGCGGGCAAGAGCGTTGTTCAATGTTGGGTTACACACATTGCTACGACATGTTAAAGTCACGTCCACTTCACACTAATCACTGACATAGTACCCAAAACTATTTTCCAGCGGGGTGACACAGACCATACAGAATCACAAGCGCAAATGATACTTAAAAATTCTTATTACCATTCATATTTTTAAGCACTGATCTTGAAGGCACAAGTTGAGACTCCATGGGAACAATCAAGTTCACAGCAGGCGTAACTGAAATACATTGAGAGACTTAAAAAAATGTTCATGAATCATGTTTTCATTCAGCGAATTCAACCATCAATAATTTGACAAGGAAGTGTGACAGTGTTTTCATAGTTATTATTTAATTTTTAGTTTATATTGATAATATGTATGTTAGTCTTTAAGGAAGTAAGTAAATAAATTACAAATGACACCATAGCTCAGCCACAGACGGACTGACGGACAGATGGACAGACGGACATGGCGAAACTTTAAGGGTTCCTTGTTGACTACGGAACCCTAAAAACGTCAACTGAAAAAATCTACCGGTAAATGTGTACCTGTAGCGCTGTAGCTAGGTTATGTTTTTGACTTACCGGAGATCATCTTTGGGAAAACTGGCAAAGAAACCTCCCCTGAGGCTTTCTCGGACGCCACACATTTCACAGCGTCTAGTTTTACCGACAATTTCTGAGTCACCAAGCACAAGTCTCTTTCTCAAAAATATTACGTATACACGCGCTAGCGCGAGCAGGGGAGTTTTTTGCTCAATTCATCTCCCCGATCGCCATGAAACTTTCAGAAATCCTGAATTTATAAATATAATTTTCACTAAAACATGGAGAAAACACGATGACAGACGTTAGAATTTGAAGTCTTTGAAGGAAAGGAAGTCAAATATAAAAAAGAAAGATATATATTGTCAATTTGACAACGCATGAGTGTTGCCAGCCAATATATTTGTCTTGTAGGTTGGCAAAACCCATACATTTTGCTCTTTGTATGGGAGTTTCTGAGGACTGCTGACAAGTATCAGCCTTTGAATGGCAAACGTTTCAAATTTTTAAACTGGTGATAATAATCCGTGAAAGGTACTTTAAAAGATTCTGTTAAATCGACGTCGTGGTCGCAACGAGTCGCATGATCCACAACTTCATTTCCTGCTATGCCACTGTGGGAGGGAACCCATACTAATTCCAAATTTTTTCCTAACTTAAGTATCATATGTTCTGTATATAATATAATTTTGTTTATATGTTAAATTACAATTACATAAAGTAGATAGCACACTCTTAGAATCATTAACTATTAATATATTTTCACTATTTACATTTGTATACACATAAGTCAAGTCAAAGCAGCTAATATTGCCCAACCTTCTGCAGTAAATATGCTACAATTACTTGGTATTTTATAACATTTGGTTAATTTAATTTGAGGGTCATAGTATGCTGACTTAACATGTTCACTTTTAGAACCATCAGTGTACAAAGAATAGAAGTTTGGTTTTTCACAAATTCTAAGAAATCATACTTAATTTTTACAGAATCTAAATGACACTTAATGTCAAGGTAGCGAAGTAAAGTGTTATATGGGCACTTGTAAATTGGCCACTTGTTACTGGTGTACATGTTTCTTGTCAAGTTTTTTGTACATGTCATTATGGTTGGAATTTCAGGTAACGAGCCTGAGATAAGAGTACTAGCCGAGATGCTGGATGTCTCAGCTGACTGTGTGATTCCTGCAGGATGTGTGATTTTATCTAGGACAACACAATAATCACAGGATAACTCCTTTAAACAAAATCTCTCAGCCAGCTGTAAACGTCGTAAGGACAATGGAGGTATACAATTTTCAATTTCCATAGTGTTAATAGGAGTGGTGCGCATCGCTCCACTTATCACTCTCAAACCCATATTCTGTATAACATCCAACTTTCTTAATAAGGTACTACTTGCATTCATATAAGCCAAGGAACTATAATCAAAGTGACTTCGGACTATGCTTTTGTACAACATGTTAATAGTTTTTGGGTCGGAACCCCAGAATGTCCCTGCCAGGCTTCTCATTACATTTATGCTCTTCATGGCATTCTGACATATATAATTTATGTGCTTATCAAATTTTAGCTTATCATCTATAACAACACCTAAAAATTTATGATAACTGACTATAGGAATTAGATTATTATCTTATCATATATAATATTTACAGCAGACAGAGCAGACTGTGCAAATTTTTTTTTTTTTTTTTTTTTTTTATTGGAATCAAAAAAAATACAATTTTAGTAACTTAACCTAAAGATTCGCCAAACTGCAAAGCAGTTTGTTGGCGATTCGCTCACTTAAATAAAAAGATAATATTATCGCGGTACATCGAAACACTACACTACCGCCCCAGCCAAAAGGCCGTAAGTCCCTAAATGGGTATTTACTAAATACTAATACTGTACTTTTCTCTGAACTTATTTCTAATTGGTATAAGTGTTGCTATAATAAAGTTTTAGTTGGTTTAATGCTGTGTTCATGTTATTTACAGCCAAGTTCAAGTTCTGATTTTCACTGTACAAAAGCAAGTCATCTGCAAATTGCAAGATTTAAACTTGGGATGTATTTACAAAATTAAGAATTTGCGATGTATATAAGTTGTACAATAAAGGTGACAATGTAGCGCCTTCCATTGTTCCTTTATTTACATTTCTAGGTCCATGTAGTTTATTATTGAATTTAACAAATAAGGTTCTATTGTGTAACAAATCGAATATCCATTTTAAAGTTTTACTTGGTAAGCCCAATTCATGTAAAACATGAATCAGACTTTCAATGTTAACATTGTCAAAGGCACCTTTAACATCTAAAAAAGCGGCCAAGTGCGTGTCGGACCACGCACAACGAAGGGTTCCGTGCCTAATTCTACACAGACTAGTGGATCTCCCCAAACTGTGAATGTCTTGACTAATTTGATAAAATATTGTTGTCTTATTCATTCGCCTAACAAATTTCGTACCGAACCGAGTATCACCGAACAAATATGTATACAGTAGACGGCAAACTTCGTGCGCAAATGACCTTGCCTGCGCAAAGGCGAATTGTACGTGCAAGCTGCCCCCCCACTTCCCCTCATTTGCGCACGAAGTTTGCCGTCTACTGTACAAATACATACATTCATACGAATGTCGGATTGTTCCTGTAGACTCGGAGGACTTCGCTCGTTCGTACAATAATGTGCTAAACGAGGATCTGCATTCTGTGATAAATAGTAACCTTACGTTTAAGCCATATTACGAGTATATCCTTAATAGCCACAAGGAATTTGTTAGCGTCGTGATATTTAATCAGTTATTTCGCTGCACAGGTCATGCTGGTTAGGTCTTAATGTCTTCCTCCTCGCGTGGTAACACAGGGCAGCAAAAAAGCAGTTTATCCAGCATTTTGCATAAATATAGGTATCTAAACGACTTGAACCAAGAAAGTCTTCGTTAACATCTCCAAAATCTATAAAGTCCGTTAGTGTAAAGTACGTTTCGAAGGCGCATTTGGGAGACCTATAATATGCAAATAACCTTGTATTATATTATATTCAAGAGAAACTGCTATAACATGTCCGGCTATGTGGCTTGCTTGCTCATAATAATTTCTAGGACAATGTCGAAGACTTGTTTCTGCCCATGCTAAGACTCCATATCCTGTATTCGAAGATGCTTGTTCAAAAGCTGTTCTTACTACTTCTACAAAACCAGGTAGTTTAAAGGAGTCAACACAGCTACTCTAAGTTTCTACTATAAAATAGACATCAGACTACATTATGGAATATGATCCCCTACCCCCTACCTACATATCCCCTTGGTAAATGATTTCTGGAATAGTATTCTACGTCTTAATGCAGATTACAATCTATTTACCTGTGGGTCAAGATGCACCCAAATCGCATGGCAAAAATTCACTAATTTCATGTGGCATAAAAATAAAGAACTTTGAGCTGGTTAACAACAATTAATTATTAGAGGTCAAAATGCCGGTTTCAAAATTGACTCGTCCAGCATAATTATGTTGTAAGCTTAGAATAATAACGCCTAGAAACGCAACGGTGAGGCCTCCAAAACTCAGCCATAAATGGCGTAGTACGCCGATTGGTGGAACACTAGGGGAGCGGGCCCCATTATGGGATGGTTTCCCAATTTGGGATAGCGAAGTATTTCCGTCTACAGGCAGCGCCAATCTACGAACACGCTGTGAAATACTGCCACTTGTTTTACAGACGCCATTTTAGAACAATCGCGCGTCAGTCGCCATTCGGCTAGTAGTGAGGTGTATTTACGTCAATATTTTGTTAAAGAGTTTTTGTAATATGCCCGTTATAAGTTTACTTTTCTTAAGGTAAGTTTGATTTTTTGTTTTTGTTTGTGGTTCTGCATCATCTAATAATGTTTGTGTTGAGGTGCATGTATTGTTTCTTCCTGCATTTCAATTAGTTTTTGGTTTACGACCGTGTGTTGGCAAAATACGTAATCGTCCTAATATGGGATACCAGGGTGTGCCTAATACGGGATATCTAATATTGAGGTACGTATTATAGGTATGTATTGCCTAAATTCGTATTCAAATGACATTGCTGGAGAAAAGTGGATTCAGTGCACTAAATGTTTTCGGTGGTGCCATGAGTGGTGTGCTGGAGTGGAGCCGCACACCAAAACATTTGTTTGTGATTATTGCTAAGATTATAGTTAGATAAGATAGCGTCGATATGCCAAATTAAATAAAAAAAAATACCCTAAACTGACTGGTTTCAATCATTACGTGTTTCAATTGTCCCCGGTCTACCCTATAGTATCCCAATAGAAAATTTGCCAAAAAAATATTAATTATTTGACATCCCCATCATGGGAAATAGGGATATGGGATATCCCATATTAGGAGCAGTGCCTAATATGGGATATCCCATATTAGGAGCAGTGCCTAATATGGGATATCCCATGATGGGAGTGTATGGTATCCCATATTGGGATACACTAATTTTTTTGGCAAATATTCTCATTTGTAACATTTTTGTCTGTAGTTATAAAAGTATGAATGGTAGAAGAATACAACTTCATTGCAATGCAAAATATAACATTTCGAATGAATTATTCTTAGTTTGATGAGTATACTGCATTAAAAGTTTATAGAAATAGATGTTCATACAAAACTATCCTATAATGGGGCCCGCTCCCCTATTGGTGCGTTTGTGTGCGTATTGGCGCGTGTGAATCAATTTTATGCCTCACGCTTGGTGCGTCAGCCGTATGAAACTATCATTCTAGGCGTTATTATTCTAAGGTTGTAAATTGATCTTCGATTTCAAACCGTACCTGCGGTCTATACAAAACGATTTCTCAATATTGACTGTTCCCCATTTTTCTGCAGCAGATTGTTTTTATTCTGCGTACCTACATTTAAAATAAAAATTATAACTAAACAAACTTTTACACGCGACTTAGTCCGTATACTTGTTAGTAGCCTTAAACGTATTTATGTTAAACGCCTAAACAAAATCTAAGAGCAAAAATATGCTAGTACTGGCTAAGTACCTAATAGACATGAGCATGACACAGCCGGCACAGGCGCAGCATCAATTATCGCAATGAATTTCATAATACCTCTTACCATCCCTTTAAGAGATGACTTCCACGATGAAAAAAAACTATCCTATGTCCTTCTCAGGCTCTCAAAACTAGCTACATACCTAATTTCATTGAAAAGGTACCTACAACAGACAGACAGACAACAGACAGAGCATAGTTAACTATGGATATGGATTGATGTATTGTAATTGTAATACGCCACTGATAATCAGTATGCTTGTAATAGTCGTAATTATGCATATCAGTGAACGACATTATATTATATTAACAAGGTCGTATCGTGATACAAACCTTACGGCACTTACATCCTTTTCTATAGGGAAATCAGTTTTTCAGCAATTACTCGAAAACCTTTAAACCGATCTTTTTTAAAACACTTTTCGGTGAAAGTATTTAATAAGCACTATATTAGTGTTTTTTTTCAAATTTTTCACTTCCACTGTTCAAAAGTTAGAGGGGGGGGGGGGACACAATTTTCGTGCCTTCCGTGGCGATTATCTCCGAGTATATTAACATAATCAAAAAAAGTGCTGAGTAACCTTATAGTTATTTTAAAAGACCTATCGTTTTATGTGCCACATATGGACTTAGTGTGAAATAATTTTTTTTGACATGCAGTTACATGTATGGAGAGCCCTGTAAAAATAAAAATTTTGTAATTTCATTGCATAACTATAATAGAAGCCATCAAAATACACCTTTGCTCCAAATTTCATTCAAATACAACGTATAATTTTCGAGTAAAATGCCTGTGACATACGGACAGACGGACATGACGAAACTATAAGGGTTCCGTTTTTGCCATTTTGGCTACGGAACCCTAAAAAACACATACAACATTAGAGTG
Source organism: Epinotia brunnichana (assembly GCA_963854355.1). Lineage (NCBI taxonomy): Eukaryota > Metazoa > Arthropoda > Insecta > Lepidoptera > Tortricidae > Epinotia > Epinotia brunnichana. The sequence continues at coordinate 120,109 of CAWKZR010000017.1, forward strand.
ACTGAGTTTTGCCTTTTTAAGATCAGATATGAGAGATACAAAGCTTTCAGAGCAACTCCTGCCTTTTCTGAATCCAAATTGAATATCTGGTAACTTTCCTTGTGTTTCAGCAAAGTAATCTATTCTTAACTTTAACATATTTTCAAAAAGTTTCCCTAAACATGATGATATAAGGCCTGTATGATGAAAGATTATTGACAGCTTTATTTGGCTTTAGGATGGGAATGACACATTGCGTTTTCCATGATGACGGTATAACTAAGCTATTCCATAATTTATTATAAACTTGTATTAGGATTTCTACAGCATTGGGATGTAACCTTTTAATTAACATATATGGTATATTATCCAACCCTGGTGTTGTGTCTTTTCTAGTTTTGAGTGCTATATACAATTCATTCAATGTAAATGGCCTATTAAGAAAGGAGTTAGTTTGATTCTCGGCAGACTGAGTCAATATGTCACTTAGGTTATTTGGATCAAACTGAGACGAATCTGATATTTTATCTAAGTAACTTGGTACCCATTCATCATTTAGATATCTGTTGTGTGAGGAACCTATTCTTTTAAATCGTTTAATGTAGCCCCATATCCTAGCAATAGGTGTCATTCTATTAAAACGACTGCACAAGTCATGCCATGAATTAACACTTTCTTCTTTTAGTATTCTTTTCTTTTGAGCATCAATCTTTTTGTAATTTATGAAATTGGTAATGCTTGGTGATGTTCTGTAATCTATTAGAGCTTGTTTCGATTTTTGTACGGCATCATCACATGTTGGATTCCACCAAGGAGCAGGTTTTCTCATGACTTTCGGAGTTTGTTTTGACTTTAGCTTTGGAACTGTTTCTGATCGAATGTTATACAATATGTTTACATTGTTGTTGTACAAATTAAGTGGCTCTGTGTTATTAACATCTAATTGAGAAAAACAGGTTTCTGACAAATTATAGTATTTAGACCAATCTGCTTTACTATAAATATATTTTTCTTCTACAGGTCGGATCTCATACATGGAAGGCTTCACATTTACGACTAATTGAGTTGGATAATGATAACTGCCCATTGGATCGTCATGAACGCGCCATTCACAAAATGGGGCCAACGTGGGACTAACTAGAGCTAAATCAATTGCAGACGGATTTCTATTTGGATAACACACACCATTTAAAACGCACATGTCAAATTCATCAATGAGTTTGTACAAGCTTTTGCCTCTGTTATTATTAGAATGACATCCAAACATTATGTGATGTGCATTAAAATCTCCCATAATAATACATGGCATACTTAAAGTTCCTATTGATGTCTTTATTGATATACAGATATTTTGAATAGATTCATAAAAAGTTGTGTTTGTTATGCTATACTGTAAATTTTGTTTAATCAATATTGCGACTCCATTATGTGTGTTTAGTGAATTTTTATGTATAAAGTTATATGGTGTGAAATTAGGAATTATGCTTGTACTTTTGAGCCAGGTCTCATTTAATAAACATATATCAATGCCTTGTTCTGGCCCCGTAGCATGGATGGCCTATCACGCGATAAGTGACATGATAGAGCATCCGTCCCTGGCTGACGCCGTTCGATAGAACGAGACGACGCTGTTATCTTATCACTTATTGCGTGATAAAGGCTATCCATGCTACGGGGCCAGAAATAAATGTTTTTAATAAGGTTTTCTTGCTCTGTAAACTCTGTATGTTAAACTGTGCTATTTTTAAAAATGTATCCATTAATCTTCTATATTATTATTACGCGAGCCCGATTTTTGTAACAGCCATCAGATCTACAGTTATGGTCCGAATTTGATAAATGATATGTCACTGGATTTATCTCATCCTGCAGATTTGCAATAAGGTCTTCGTTTTTTCATTTTTTATCGGTAAGTTACTAAAATATAAATTTAAAGAAACTACTGTGCGTTGACCACGTGACTTTGTCTACGTGACGTCACGTGGCGTAACTTCTGTTTTGACTCGAGATGACAATGTAAAATGATAAACAAGAATTAAACTCAAACCTGTATAAGTTCTTCAGCATGAAAAATTATAAATGTTGAGTCGGCCACATACAACACTAAGAAAAGTAAGAAAAATAGAAAGTAAACGGCTTTTTGTAAATATTATTTATTTACATAAACTGACAGACGTATTGTGTCAAATCTGTTTTTTTTTATTGACAGAGACGTCAGTATTACTTGCCATGTTCTTTTTTACTTCAGAAAAGTTTAAATAAAAAACTTATTTTCCCATATTCGAGATGTTGGGACAAGAATGAGGTTTAATTAAATCAATTCATTGTCGTGGACCTCATAGACGGCTTTGTTAACCTTACTTAGTACAATGCCGTATAGGCGCCGATAGGTTTCGCCTAATTTCCAGTACTTATAAAGATGTAGGTAGAAAACGAAACTCGATTACAAAATTTTCTTTTCGGATGGCCGGGGAGTCCCATTGGTGACTTTGTTGACCTGCCTTGAATACCATCTAAATTATTTCAGGTTCAGATAATTATATTTTGATTACAGTTAGGAGGTTGGTTATAAAAATTTTTTGTAACTAAACGAGCAATACTTGTACATATATATATTTGCAATCACGTTCTCGGAAACGGCTCTAACAATTTCGATTAAATTTGGAGACTATAGAATATCGATCTAGATAGGTCTCATGTCCGGGAAAATTCGTTTTCTCCGTATTTTCTCCATTTTCACCCGAGCAGAGCTCGGTCGCCCAGGGACTAAATTGTAATTTGTCAAAACGATATGACTTAATACTGGAAAACATAAATTAGTAGATATTAAACTATTTAGCGGTACCGTGAAATGGGGTTAATTTGATCAATTTCAGAATTAAAACGTCTGTAGGTACCTCCCTAAACGTCCAAAAAAATAAGGAAAAAAATGCAAATATCAGTCTTTGGTCCTCTATCGATTAAACCGACAAAAAAAAAGATTATTAATGTATCTCTAAAAAAAAAAATTAATTCTGTGATCAACTTTATACTCACATCGGGGTTACTTTAAAACCCCCCTTATTTTTAACGGATTATGATAGTGACAGAAATAAGGAAAAAAACCGGCCAAGTGCGAGTCGGACTCGTGCACGGAGGGTTCCGTACCATTATCTATAAAAAACACCATTTTATTCTGTGTTTTTAGTATTTGTTGTTATAGCGGCAACAGAAATACATCATCTGTGAAAATTTCAGCTGGAGCTATCACGGTATCAGTGAGATACAGCCTGGTGACAGACAGACGGACGGACGGACGGACAGCGGAGTCTTAGTAATAGGGTCCCATTTTACTCTTTGAGTACGGAACCCTAAAAACACTAGAACATAAAAAAAAATCCGTTCAGAGGCTTAGGATTTATAAAGGTTTATGTGCCTTTGGGGTTACTTTGACAAAGAAGAAAAAGGGTATTTCTTTTATATTAATATTATTATCATTCACATAAGGATAACATTGCACATTGCACGTAGAACCGATGGCCGTTGGGGCGGAAAGGTTCTCGACGGTTGGCGACCACGTACCGGAAGGCGCATCATGGGTAGGCCCCCCACATGGTGGACTGATGACCTGGTAAAGGTCGTGGGAGTCCGCTGGATGCGGGTGGCGCAGGACCGCTTTTTGTGGCACTCTCTGGGGAAGGCCTATGTCCAGCAATGCACGTCTTTCGGCTGATATGATGATGATGATGATGATGATGATGATGAGGGTATCAGTGATCAAAGTAAACCCTCAGAAGTGATCAATGACACCCCTTGCTACAAATATCTAAAAAACAAATGGCCGTCAATGTGATTTGCAACAGTATTTGATATTAAAGCCATATACATGCCTGATTTAGTGAACTAGATAAAATTAATGTATTTACTATACTGAAAGTTTTACCTTAGAAGTTATACAAGCTATTAAAAGTCCGTAAAATGAGTACGCACGTATTTTAATTTTTTTTTCATCGATCGGCGTGCCCGGTCCCACGACTGGTAAAGGCACACTGAAATTGACGTTCAATGCTTCCAATCGTAAAAAAAAAACTAACGATGCGTTCAGAAATCGTATAAATTAGAGTTTAAACATGAAGAGAAGTTTTGATCAATGTAAACCAAGGAATTAAAGTAACCCCAATTCACGGTACCTATAAATTGCATGTGCCGATACTAATAATAAACAGGTGTAATGTCTGTAAAATGTAAGTTTTTATGTTGGGGGTAATCTCTGAAACTATACCCATCCTATTCTAAAAAACTTCTTTGTTCAGTAGGTAGGTTATATGTAGGTATGTATGTAAGCACTTTATATACAAAACAGGTTAAAACATAAACATGATACTTATGTAAGATTAAAGTCGGTACAAAGGCGAACTTATCCCTATAAGGGATCTCGGGGGGAATATAAGGGATATGTAGAATGGCCCTACAGGATTAAGTATGTGCTATATAGACAACAGCCTCCTGAACACCATTGTTGATAGGGATAGGCTGGAATGCCCGATGGTGGAGCACTGGAACTCCTTACATGTTGTAGCTAATAATTGTATTGTCTTATTTTAATGTCTTATTTTATTTTTAATGTGTACTTTATTTTAATGATTGTATATGAACTATATGTGGTTCGAAATAAACAAATTAAATAAATAAATAAAATATATTTTATATCTTCGCTCCGCCTAGATTCTTTGTATACGCGGCGAAGCCGCGCGGGTAGCTAGTTTAATAAATTTGTCAACAGCATTTCTTTAATTATTTTAATTGTGATTGGGGTATTATCTTTGTCGTTTCCAAGACAGACCATTGACTTAACTATTGCGTTCATTAGTATTTCATTATTAACAAGTTGTTCCATGTTGAAGGTTTGTGGGCTACGGCTAACAGGTTTATTAGGCATAGGTGGAAAGGCAGTAGGATTGGCAACAGGTGGTAGTGATGGAGCACTCACCACAGTGGCATATGACTGGTTCGAATTGGCGTATTTCTGTTTCTTTTCTTCAATTTTCTGTTTCTTTATGGTACATTCCCTGGATATAGCTAGGTGATTCCCGCTGCAGTTTATGCATACAATTTCATCGACGTCACATTCTTTGTAGGAGTGTTGTCCGGCACAGGAAGAACACATTTGTTCACCTCTGCACACCCGAGCTGAATGGTTAAACTTCAGGCATTTATAGCATTGGAGTAGAGGTGGTATATACATATGCACCTTGTATCTAAACATATTGAGGTATGCATGTTGGGGTAATGTTGTAGTCGCAAAAGTGATCGCTATTGTCCCCAAAGGGACCAGTTTCCCATCGACTTTTCGCATGAATCTTTTAATCGATATGATTTCTGCATCACATGAAATATTTTGGTATATTTCTTCATTCTTCAATTCCTTTGGTACATATCGAAGTACACCTGTGGTCTCGGTCAGTGTTGCAGGCACAAACGCTTTAAGTTTATTCCTGCCCAGGAAAAGGTCCATTTTAAGAAAAGTATTTGCCGGCGCGGGCTTCCTGAATGTTATTCCAATTTTGTAGGCATTCACTCTATGGACAGCTACAATACCTTTTTCACACCTCTCATTTAGAAAAGTAAGTTTTGGTCCCCGACGAGAGTGAGCAAAATGCTACTTTTCTGTTCAAGCTACTTTTTTAATTTATTCATTGGCTTGTAGCATTTACGCAATGTGCCAATAGAATCTTAATAAAATAATCGATTGTAATTTCATCGTAATCGACAAACGTATATATTATATATAAGTATATTTTTTTTTGTTTGTTTTGTTTGTTCTTTTTTTATTTGTATGTTCGTTTGTTTTTTGGTTTTTTGTTGTTTTGTTTGTTTATTTTAGTTTTTTTTGTAAGTTTTTTTGTTATTTTTTTTGGCTTGTTTGTTTTTGTTTTATTTGTTTTTATTTGTTTGTTTGTTTCCGTTTTTTTTGTTGTTTTTGTTTTGTTTGTTCTTTTTTATTTTGTTTTGGTTTTTTTGTTTTTTATTTTATTTTGTTGTTTTGTTTGGTTTTTGTATTTTTGTACGTTTTTTTTGTATTTCTTTAGTTTTTTGTCTTTTTTGTTTATTTTTTATTTTTTTTGTAGTTTTTTTTTTCGTTTGTTTTTGTTTATTTTTCTTTTTATTTGCATTTTAGGACTTTTTTGTATTTTTTTAGTTTTTTTTGGCATTTATTGTTTTTTTTGTTTCGTTTGTTTTTTGTTCGCTTTTTTTTTTTTTTTTATTCGTTTTTTTAGTACATTTTTTTTGTTTTTTTTATTACTTTTTTTTTGTATACTTTTTTTTTGTTTTTTTTGCTTGTTCTTTTTTTGTTTTGTTTGTTTTTGTTGTTTTCGTTTTTTTTTTTTAATTTTTTTCTTCTTAGTCGGTGTGAAAAGTTACATGTGTGACTCAGGAGCAAAATTATTTTCGTCTTGGGCGTTAACACTTGAATCCCTCACTACGCTCAGGATCCTACGTTATAATCCCTCGCTACGCTCAGGATTCTATTGTAGGATCCCTCGCTACGTTCAGGATTCAATACACCGCCCTCGCCGTAAATATACTATTTTGCTCCCTTGTGACACAAATAACTATTACATGCTCCGTAAATAGTTTTGTTAGAGTATTAGGGTTTCTATTACCTAGCTTGTCATTGTCTTGTGATTCTACGTAAACAACGCACTCAGCACTGTGATTCTCTGGAAATTGTCGTTTATAATTCGGTTTAGTGAACATTTTATAGTCTTCAGCACTCTTGTCGATTTTTCGCTTTTTTGGTTCTTTGTCACCGGGGGCCTCGCCCCAGGCGCTCTTCACACTCATTTTTAGTACACTATACAGGGTGGAAAGTTAAAACGGGGCAGTAAGGGCAGCTACTAGATCCCTTGCCGCCACGCAAAAATGGCATTAGGGTTTCATGCCTAACTTTTTAAGTAATGACAATCTACATTCACAGATTTTTGAAAAAAGTACAATCAGCGAGAAAATCATCACTTTTGACGAAATTTTTTTTTAATGCCATTCGATCCCATTCCTATTAAGGATCAAAATACCCTTCAGGACCGACTAAGGTTTGCCTACTAGAACGCCCAGAAATCAAATAAAACTTTTTCCATACAGTCAGTATGTAATGTGCCCTTTAAGGCCTTGTTCAATACTTATGAGTTTGAAGGAGTCTCTCGGAAGGGGCCGCCGTGGGTCGCTGCGTCAACGCGTCGTCTGTATCGTGCTGGATTGGGTTCGGATGACGATTAGAGTTGAAAGACGTGGTGACTTATAAACATTTACTTAACATTTATCGTGTTCCGCGCACAAGGGTGACTCGATACACCAGTAACACACACACACACACGTTTACTTTAACTAGGTTAGGTTCTGAATTTATAGGAATCGCGCCGCGCGAACCTACTTGAGGATGAATTGCTTGAGTATCAGTGCGCCCACGCACCTTACACGTCACTGAGCTATTACACCATGTATAATAATTAAATTGAAATTTGAACTCAGACCGCAGCCATCATGGCTCGAGGTAGTTGACAAGAAGAGAGTGAGACAGTCTTGCCACACTAATGGCAGAATAAAAACGGAAATGGAGTTTCCATAGTGTAGCCACGCTAACATGGTATTGATAGTATTAAGAGGCGTTTTTGCGTGAACATTCCTCCCGCCACGAGGGAAAAGGTGAGCTGATCACATGAAGCTTTATCATACTGCAAGTCAGTGATAACTAAACATAATAAACTAATAAAGTCAATCAACAATGAGCATGGCGATTTAACTCTAGCTTAACTAAACATTGACAATACACAGGCAAATATACAATAACTGTTTAGGAGGAGGTACCTTCAGTAGGTAGCTTACATAACTTGACTACAGGACGGATGAGCTCTCCATTTTGTGTTCGCAATTTGACTGAACGTACAACGTTATCTGATCCTTTATACAATTCAATTATTCGGCCTCTACGCCAATGTAAAGGGGGAGCTCTCTCATCCATTACAAACACTAAATCATTTAACTCCAAATTATTAACATGACGATACCATTTATTACGCAATTGTAATGTATTGAGGTATTCTAAGTGCCACCGCGACCAGATTGATTGGGTGAGGCTCTGAATCAATTGAAACCGTGATAAACGCGAAATTCTTACGTCCTTCCAGTGAGGTTCCGGTAGAGCAATCAAGGGCTGACCGATGATAAAATGAGAGGGAGTAAGTACGTCGAAATCGCACGGATTGTCCGACAAGGGGACCAGCGGGCGCGAATTGAGGATCGCTTCCACCTTGCACAAGACGGTCGTGAGTTCCTCAAATGTCAGGATGTGGTCCTTGATTTCTCGCTTGAGTAAATTCTTAGTGCTTTTGACAGCCGCCTCGACCAGGCCTGACATGTGAGGTGCACCTGGTGGGTTGAATTGCCACCGGACGTGCTGACTTTTAAGTTTTTCCTGGATTATGACCGCATTATCCAGCAAAAACTGATTTACCTCCTTGAGGTATGAGCTAGTACTTGTAAAGTTGGTACCTTGATCCGATCTGACGAGCGAGGGCAGCCCTCGTCGACTGACAAACCGTGAGAACGCAGCTATGAACGCCTCGCTGCTCAGGGATGAAACAAGCTCGAGGTGCAGTGCTTTGGTACCTAAACATACAAACACACACAGGTAAGCCTTCACTGATTTGGCGTTCCTGAGCAAACTGGCTTTGACTAAGTATGGCCCAGCAAAATCAACAGACACCCCTGAAAACGGGCGTGCGGCTGTAACGCGATCTGCAGGTAGGTCCGCCATATATGGGCTCTGACCAGGAGCGTTGAATCTGATACATGAAATACATTTGTTTATGACCCGAGATACCTGTCGCTTAACTGACGGTATCCAAAATTGACGACGCAGGATGCTGATGAGAGCTGTGGTTGGTGCATGACAGTACACCTTGTGAAAGTGTTCGATCAATAGTTGACCCCAACGATGATCTTTAGGTACGAGATACGGGTGTTTAGCTCCGTAAGACAACGCAGATTTTCCCAGCCGGCCTCCGACGCGAATGAAGTGATTGTCATCAATAAAGACGCTGAGTTTCTGAAGCGACTTGCAGACTCGTTTACCCCCTTTTATGAGTACAATCTCGTCCTTATACTCATCCATTTGAATCTTCTGTATCCAATGCTTCATAGCTTCTCTGTTCTCATCCAGAGTGAGTACAGACTGAAGATTACGTTGATCTCTTGGTAATCGAATATTTTTACAGAACCTGAGTACATACGAAGTAATATTGATTAACTTACTAAAGGAGCTGACTCGTGACAACAGCGAATCTTCCCAGGGCTCCGTGGGAGTTATGATATGAACCAGCTTCTTAAAGCCAGGTAATTCAGCAGGCATCGTTACCGGTAATGTTGGCCATTGGGCCTCGTCCGCGAGCAACCAGAATGGTGACCACCACAAATGATTTTTCAAAAGTTCCTTAGCTGACAGCCCTCTAGACGCGACATCCGCTGGGTTTAACTCTGATCTGATGTGGCGCCATGTCATGACGCGTCGTGATTGTTGGATCTCTTGTACTCGGTTGCACTCAAATGTTTGCAACAAATGGGGCTTCGAGTTTAACCAGGACAACACTATGGTACTGTCCGACCATGCGTTGATGCTGTCCAGTTTAACTGATGACTCGTACGATTCAGCCACGTGATTCAGTAGCTTGAAAAGCAGATGAGAAGCACTAAGTTCTAGTTTGGGGACCGTCTGAACGACCTTTTTAGGTGCCACGCGTGATTTAGCTATGACTAATTGTACCATTACGTTTCCAGACGCGTCCTCTGTCCTGAGATAGACGCAGGCAGCAAATCCAAGCTCGGATGCGTCTCCAAAGCCGTGAAGAGAGTATGATACAGCCCCGGGCAGTGCTACACATCTTGGGATCTGTAATTGAGGCGAATGATTCAAATCCTGAATGAGTTCAGTCCACTGAGCATGTTGAGTGTGAGTTAGGGGTTCGTCCCATTCTAGTCCGTCCACGAACAATGATTGAAGGAGCAATTTGAATCTGAAAACAACTGGAGCACAGTATCCGCACGGATCATATAGTCTTGCTATAGTGCTCAGCACACTTCGCTTTGATATGGGTTGCCCAAGGGGCACATTGATTTGGTTTGACATCGTATCTGATACGGGACTCCACTGGATGCCTAGCACCTTGATGAAGCCTTTATCATCAGAATCGAACTGATGAGGCTGTTCACAGTAATCCTGTGGAAGATCCTGTAATAACTCTGGGCGATTAGATGACCATTTTCGTAACTCGTATCCAGCGCTTCCCATGAGCTGTATGAGTTCAGATTTGAGATTCTGAGCCTCCTGAATAGAGTCTGCTCCCGTGAGAACATCGTCCACAAACACGTCTCGGCGCACGACGTGCGCTGCTTGCGAGTCTGCGTGACAGGCCTCCCAGTCACTAGCCAGTTGTAGGAGTGTCCTGATTGCTACAAAGGGGGCACTCCGTAAACCGTAAGTATTAGTGTTAAGGGTGTATACCTTGACTTCCTGGGATGGGTCCTCTCTCCAGAGGATCAGTTGATACTTTCGATCGTCCGGATGAATCCAGGTTTGGCGAAACATCATCCTGATGTCGCTCGTGAAGACAACTTGATGACGCCTAAAGTTAAGTAATATCTGAGTGATGTCAGTTTGAAGTGGCTTGCCTGCATGGAGGCATTGGTTGAGTGAGTTGGTAGTAGTCCCAGACCCGTTAAATACGACACGTATTTTATCAGAGCCCTTTTTGAAAACACCATGATGACTGATAACGTAGTGTTCTGAATCGAAATTAAAGTTTGATACTGACATGTGACCCATTGATTCATACTCACTCATGAACTCCTTATACTTTGCTGCAAGCTCAGGATTTTTTGCCAGTTTGGTCTCTAATGAGCGCAGCCGCTGCATCGCTATACCTTTTGAATCACCTAAAGTGGGCCTTGCTGTCAATAATGGTAATCTGGCCATATATTTACCGTCAGGCATACGTTTAGTAGTGGATGCATATAACCTTTCACATTCCAAATGCTCCGGGTGCTCCGCTGGTTCCACTGGGGGCTCCTCGACCTTCCAGAACTTCTCCAGCACGTCTTCCAGGCGGGTGGCATGCAGTCCGTAGTCCTCTACAGAGCTGCCGGTTGGTTGAGATGTTGAATGATTTCTGGAGATCGCTCCAATGATGAGATGTCCAAAACAGGACCCGTAGGCAGATATACCTGGAACGTGAGTAGGAATCTTTGTACCATCAAAGATATAATCAAGTACATCTGTCCCCAGAATAACATCCACGTCTCGAGCTTGGTCGAAGTCGGGATCCGCTAACTTGAGGTTTTGTACTTTCAATTGATCCTTCAATTGTGAATGATAAGATGGAACCTTTTCAGTTAATGAATATAAAACAACGGCCCCCGTGCTAATAATAGGGACCACTTTTCCTATAGGTTTGATGACCAATTTAACTAGGGTACCCGGGAGGTCCACTGGTTGGTTTCCTATTCCATAGATTTGAGTTCTATTATACTGTTGGTGTAATTGCAATTGGTTTACCAAAGACTGTTTTACCACTGAAATCCCAGCTCCAGTGTCGATAAGTGCCCTTATTTTAACATACTGACCATGCCCTGACTTGACCATGACCAGAGCTGTGGGGCAGATGGTGACCGGCATCTGAACCCCTGCTACACCAACAGTGGCCTTACTTCATTGTTGAGGTTCCGGGCTGCGTCGTGAGCCGAACCGCAATGAACTGAAGGTCTCCTGAGCTAAGCGTGCACGGTCACCAACACGTGAGCGTGGCATGTATCCTGATTGTATGATCTGCGCCGGTGATGCAGGGCACGGAGGTTGAGGTGCTGCTGCAGCTGACCCTTCTGCCTGCTCGTAACCCATCACAGGCGAGCTGTGACGTGATGATGATGATTGATTCGGAGAAGTAGGCCGAATCTGCCGTGATCCCCATGATGATGATGTCTGAGCCACTTCCACTCGGTGGACAGTTGCTTCAGCCGGCCTTGGTGATTGATGCTTGCCGTCGGCATTGCAGATCAGCGAGTTGTGAGCCTCAGTACCGCAGCGTGAGCACCAGTTCTGCTGGGTGCACTCACGGGCATAGTGTCTTCGGAGGCACCTGAAACAGTGCCCTGATTTACGGGCCCAAGACCTCTGTTCCGAACTAGTCATTCGCAGGAACTCAGAGCATCTGTACAAGGAGTGGTTTTGATCTCCACAATATGAACAATGGATAGAAGTAGATGTCACCTGATTTGAGGGTCCAGGTTCTGCTGCCACCACTCGTACCAGCTGCGGTGGTCGTGGTGCAGCCTGACCGGCACGTCCCTGACGGAGCGGTGAGTTGTGCGCCCCTGGCGTCGTCCTCTCGGCCTGCTGTGTGGTGACCAGACGATGGACCCGACATTGCTCCTCAAGCAGCTCCATCAGCTGGTAAATGGTAGGTAAGTGCTCCGGGTCCTTCCCGTAGCGCTCCTCGTACGTTGTTTTGATGCTTACAGGCAGCTTCTGCAACACAATATACACCAACAAGTACGACCATTCTTGAACAGGCTGTTTCAGCTTTTCTAGAGCTTGTATGGACTCTCGTAATGGGTCCAGTACCGTGGACTGCAACGCCGCATTGCATACCGAAATATTTGGGAGGCCCATAATGCGCCCAATGTAAGTATCCAGCAGCCTTCTGCTGTTTTGATACCGATTTAAAAGTAATGACAATGCCACTGAATAATTGTTCCCATCCATAGGTAGCTGACACACCATGGAGAGCGCCTCCCCAGTCAATGATGCCCTGAGATAGTAGTGCTTTTCTGCTTCAGAAATACTCCTATTATGCACCAAGGAAATGAATAGATCATAAAAAGGTAGCCACTCTATCAACTCACCCGAGAACTTCGGAAGTTCAATAGCTGGTAGGCGTGCCATGGGTGACTGTGACGGCCTGACATCCTCCGCTGGTGACTCACCAACAGCCTCGGTTGCCTGGTCCAGCTCGATGAGCATTCGGTTCACCTCAGTGAACTCCTTGTCGTATTGTTCCGATTCCTCCTCTGTCACACTCTCAGGTCCCGCTCCTAGTAGTACCTCATAGGCGTTGACAAGCTGTGGATAGACACTCTCGAAATGCCGCTTTGCTACAGTCGCCGCTGTGCTGTCTTTACGCTCGGAAACCATTCCGGCGTAATCTGACAACATACGGTATTTGGACCTAAATTGGATCTTGGCAGTCCTCGGTAACATTATTCTGCGTATTGAATGGTATCTGTCTCTAAATACCTAAACGTATAGCTTAAATAATACAATTGCTACAATCGTGATGTAAGCTAACAATTTATATGCACAATTTGCAATAATAATACACGTTAACTGACAAATTTGATCATGAATATGGACACTTCACTCTTATATCGTGTCAGCACTGAACTGCAGGCTGCCGATATTTGTTACTAACTGTAATTAACTGATTAACAATGAATTTTCTTGGATAAAACTATACAATCGAAACGAAAGTCAATAAGTAGTGTCACTTGACCTTTGAGTAGATAAATACATGGAGAGGCCCTATTCTACTATAGATACATTTATGTTATGCAAATATACATGAAATCTACATAGAAGGTCAAAAACACAACTTATCTCTTTCTTTCCAACTTTCGATAGCGTATGGTGAAAGAGATAGCATGATATTACGTTGCTCTTACTTCCGATACTAGAAACAGACATTACAGCCGCGTGCCATGCGCCATTTTATGCGCCAAATGTCTTTGTAGTACATGCGCTGTCAAGTGGTAAACAACTCAGAGTTAAAATCGTAATTTTCCGTATTAAAATAGTTTTTTTGGACTTGGTTTTGTGTAGTGAACACATATAGATGTGAACGCAAAATGCCTGCGTGCTCAATAAAGCAATGTGGTGCACGGAAATCAAGAAATCAACCGAATTTGACCATTCATAGGTTAGTAGCCGTTTTTCTTTGTTAACTGCCAGTAAATCGCACTATCCGCCAAATGATAGTCAGTTTTGAAATGGATTTATCGTTCCCAACAAGAAAATACACGTTTCGCTATATTTACAGCAGTATTATTAGCATTTAAATCATACATCTTATTTTGACTAGTGCTGCGCTCTGATATCGACAACTTGCTATTAAATTAAATGACTATGTGAGTAATTTTATGTTTCAGATTTCCGAAAAGTTAATTTTTGCGTGGGAAATGGCTTGATGTCATCGGCATCGAAAATATAAATCCTCGACATGTACAAAAATACATCTGTTCATTACATTTTGAGGAATCGCAATTCAACAAAACTCTAGAAGTCACCAGATTGCGTGAAAATGCCGTACCAACGTTATTTAATGAGAACAATGAGGTAATGTATTTCCTTAAGTGGTTCTCTCAAATTACCAAATAGGTGTCAAACGGTGGGACATTAACATTATTACACTTAATCATCATTTCGTTGTAGGTATCATACTTTAATTTATATTATTGATTAAGATGTTGGTTATCAAACATGTTAATCAATTTGGTTTGGTTTCTGTTGTTAATACTGTTTTCATTTCAGCCATCAACATCAAGACATATTATGCCAAACACCCCGAAAGAAAATTTGGAATCTGTCATCATAATATTGCATTGTCATGCTATATACATATGCATGCTAAATTTCAGATAAATCCGTTGACAGGAAGAGGGTGAAATTTCAATTACTAAATTTGACCCAAGAAACAAGAATAAATAATAAAAACAAACGTGGTGAGCTAAATAAAAGCTTGTAAAAATACCATTGTTTTATTCACTTCTGCACCATTCATATAGTAATCATAGTATAGTAGTGGGCTGGGCCTGAATAACCCGACAGATTTTAATTGTATTTCTGACCATATTGGAAGGGTCCACGAAAAGAACATGTCTACTCAATTTTTTTTTCAAAATGAGTTTCTAATGTCAAAATGCTGAGCTCGTTATGAAAACTTGACATTAAAACCTCAATTTGAAAAAAAAGTGACTACACCTGTTCTTACCGTGTCATTCACACTATAGCTGCAGCTGCGACCTTATCGGTTGTACCAATAAAATGCAATGTTGGTAAAACAATTCACAAATAATCTGGTTACGGTAACAGAGTAGTGTACTTGCATGGATTCGTCTCGGTCAGTTTCAATTACAGAGAAAACTCAAATATTGATGTCGATATTTTTCAAAGTCCAAGTTGATATCGATAATTGTCTCTAATCGATGACAACCCTACAGCCACGAATTGACAGGCCGCCATATTATGCGCCAGGATTAGGTATACACGCTCATTTCGTAGGTATTTCGTGTCCATATAGTTTAATTAGTCTGAGCACTTGACACTGTCATTTGTGAACGAATGAGTGAATTGAAGTTAGCTAGTGTTGCTATGTGAAACTCAACAACTGAATGAATTGAAGTGAACTATTATCTTTACTGACTACCAACCGAAATGAAGTGTCCGATCCGGTGAGTGAATGAACTTGATGCTTGATGTAACGCTGCGTTGCCTCGTACCTTGACGAACTGAACAATGGCCGCTTGCTGACGATGACTCAACCTTGAAGTCCGCGCGATGTATAATGTCTGCAGTTTTACGATGATGATGCACACTAATGCCGCACTAATGAACACTTTAAACATCTACGTAAATAATGCCCATCCGCGCACTGATTGTAATGTTTATGACGGTTACGTACTTGCAAGAGTAATTCAGGTATTTTGCTCGTTGCGCCGCGCGTCGTGCAGTACCTGCTTTATCTTTTCTTGATTTTATGATGATTTTCAATATATTCCTCTCATGGGTGCCACCAAAAATGTGCCCTTTAAGGCCTTGTTCAATACTTATGAGTTTGAAGGAGTCTCTCGGAAGGGGCCGCCGTGGGTCGCTGCGTCAACGCGTCGTCTGTATCGGGCTGGATTGGGTTCGGATGACGATTAGAGTTGAAAGACGTGGTGACTTATAAACATTTACTTAACATTTATCGTGTTCCGCGCACAAGGGTGACTCGATACACCAGTAACACACACACACACACACACGTTTACTTTAACTAGGTTAGGTTCTGAATTTATAGGAATCGCGCCGCGCGAACCTACTTGAGGATGAATTGCTTGAGTATCAGTGCGCCCACGCACCTTACACGTCACTGAGCTATTACACCATGTATAATAATTAAATTGAAATTTGAACTCAGACCGCAGCCATCATGGCTCGAGGTAGTTGACAAGAAGAGAGTGAGACAGTCTTGCCACACTAATGGCAGAATAAAAACGGAAATGGAGTTTCCATAGTGTAGCCACGCTAACATGGTATTGATAGTATTAAGAGGCGTTTTTGCGTGAACATGTAACGAGATAAACCGTGTTTGATGGTATGCGTAGACGGCTATCACTTACCTATGTGTGTAACAGTAACCTGACGAACTCGAAGAGTCGTCCACACTTGATCTTGTGCACCGCGCTAGTCAGTCAGATAGATTTCTCACAGAGGTGGGTATGCTTTGGGTTCACGGTCATAGGAGCAATTAGTGCTTTCTAAAGAGGGCGCCATGCATTTCAATTTATACTCTAAAATGCAAAAGAGTTGTATGCAGGAGACCTATTTAGTAGCTAGCCACATAGAAATATGAACAAAGATTCAATTACAAAAGCAAATTTATTACAATTCTCACAATCGTTTTAAATATTTACTAAACCTTAACTCTATTGTAGGGATAGCGGCGTGGCTCTCTCAGATGAGATTAAAATATAGGTCCCTGACCGAGGACGAAGTTTGATTCTAAAGTTAAATCTTTATATAAGTAGGCTTTATTATTACGCTTAGGTCTGTGTGAGGCTCGTTTGCATTATTAAATTACACCATTAATATCTCATGGCAGATTCCATGAATGACACCAAAAAAAATGGAGGGAGGTCACCTCTAGAAACCCGCTACACGTGCGTCACGTCCCGCTGCGGTCCACTGCGTCTACCCAGGCTCCCAGATGAGAAACTGCTCGTGTCGGCATCCGCATGTGAAGTACAAAAGGGGCGTATCACCGCGCGCGATTTTTTGCGCCCGCTCAATTGCCTGTCCGCAACTGGAGCCCCCGCAAGGCAGCCAGCACGTTGTCGCTGTAAACCACAATCAACATTTAAGACTTGAACGAACAAACAACTATCACTTTCTCTCCGACCACATTTCGACAGAAATTACTAGAACTAGCTTTACCTGGCAAGAGTTCAAAGCTAAGCGTTGGTGATTTTCCGCCTCCCAGATATCTTCTTTAAGAAGTAGTGTGCTACATCTGTAACAAAGCAATGTTTCTCCTCTAAAACCGCCGCTTGAACACGATAAATATTTCTTCCGCTAGATCGGCGACAATTTCATTTCACTCACCGACATTTCCAAAGCGTCAAAGCATCTCTGTGTCACTGGATGTATGCTGCTACATTTAAGTTAAACAAATGGCCTCCCGGCCGAAGCGAGCACTTCTCAAAAATTGCGACCTTTTCGCTCAAGGCATTTTCGAAGAAGAACTTCTCATTGCTTTTGACAGCCGAGAAAAAAAAGAAGCTACCATAGACAATCCCCATATTCTGTTCAAATACCATAGATATTGTAGTTATGCCTTGGATGCATGACGACAAATTATTTATTAAAAATCAAATATGATCATATTTTCTAATAGCTTGTTAAAAGTTAAGGATTATTCCTAGCGATTTGACAACACACAAAAAAAAAAGACTTATATCATTGCCTTGAACGAGATGATAAACGCTCTGGCGCAGTTCCTCCGTTGGTCAACAGATGTCGGAATCGTCACTTGCGCTGTTCTGCAATAGATGGCGCTGTGAGTCTGAAAGTTAATGTGTCGATGCCGAAATTACACCGTAACAAGTATGGGAATCCCGAAGTGCAATTTTTTTTAATGCCATTCGATCCCATTCCTATTAAGGATCAAAATATTTTTTGGGACCGACTAAGGTTTGACTACTAGAACGCCCAGAAATCAAAGAAAACTATTTCCATACAGTCAGTATGGGAATCCCAAAGTGCAAGTAGCGTTAGTAGTAGTGATCGTCTAGATGGAGACGGAGATTATACAATTTGATGATCGTCTAACTAAAGTACTACTTGCACTTTGGGATTCCCATACTGACTGTATGGAAAAAGTTTTCTTTGATTTCTGGGCGTTCTAGTAGTCAAACCTTAGTCGGTCCCAAAGAGTATTTTGATCCTTAATAGGAATGGGATTGAATGGCATTAAAAAAATTGCACTTTGGAATTCCCATACTAACTGTATGGAAAAAGTTTTCTTTGATTTCTGGGCGTTCTAGTAGTCAAACCTTAGTCGGTCCCGAAGAGTATTTTGATCCTTAATAGGAATGGGATCAAATGGCATTAAAAAAAAATTCGTCAAAAGTGATGATTTTATCGCTGACTGTACCTTTTTTCAAAAATCTGTGAATGTAGATTGTCATCACTTAAAAAGTTAGGAATGAAATCCTAATGCCATTTTTGCGTGGCGGCAAGGGATCTAGTAGCTGCCCTTACTGCCCCGTTTTAACTTTCCACCCTGTATACACTTTGTATTTACACTATATTTACAACAAAAACAATCAAACATATACAAGAATTATTAATTTGCAAAATGGAGAAAATTTTAATGCCCGCTTAGTTTGACTTCCCGCCAAAAAGTCCTATATCATCAACTTCCCTAATTATACCCCGAGGAAATTACCTACGGTTTTTTTGGAAATATTTCAATATCAGGTTCAGGCTAATTATTTGTATACGGCTTTTATATGTTATTTTAAACAACTTTTACTATTGAAATGAATAATTCTATGGACCGGAAGTGAGGAAAAAAAATTAACCCGCAAGCAAAAATGGTATCAGTATTTTTATAATGAAAACATGTTTGAGTAGGTACACCAATTTGGAGACTTACTACCTGAATCCAAAAATATATGCATAAGGAAATAACGGCATTTTAATTAAATATTTACGACCTTGAGATAATATTGAATTTCATCTGGCCTATAGAAAGGTTTATTCATTAACAAAAATAAGTGGATTAAATGCGCGTATGTCAATAGGGAACATTACGCAAAACTCTTCGTAGGTGGCGACACTAGCAGCGTTGACATTGTAGGTATCTCGTGCTAATCATTATCTGAGACTTCATTCTGGCATTAATAATGCCTTTCTTTGAATTTGTGATTCTAAATGCTGAGTTATTAATATTATTATTATCTCTTCATTTATGGATCATTCTTGGATTAGGTTTTTTACAATATGAATATAAAAATACAATAAATATACAAAACATACAAAATAAAAACACATTATAAAAAACCTAACCTAGGGTGCCGCCGGCAGCGAGGCAGGGCCTAAGCTACCGGTGGTCAGGGCGACAGAGACAGGAACCTCCGGACTATCCGGGCAGTATCCAGGAGTACCGCCTTCTGTATCTGACCCTTGATCCATCCATCTAGCGAGAGTCTCTTAAGGTGACGGTCGAGACTCTTCGCTATTAAACCGTTCGCCGAAACGACTATCGGGACAATGATCGTCGAATCAACATCCCACATGCCGGTCACCTCGTGAGCCAGGTCTAGGTACTTGCTGGCTTTGTCCTTCTCGGCCTTCACGAGGTTCTCGTCATGGGGGATGGTGATGTCGACGAGCACTGCCTGGCGTTTCGATCGATCTGTCAGCACGATATCAGGCCTATTGGCAAGAATAGTCCTGTCTGTGATGACAGATCGATCCCAATAGAGCATGGCACGATCATTTTCGAGAACTGGCGCAGGTGTGTACTTATAATAAGGCACTTCGGAGACCACAAGACCGTATAGCAGAGCAAGTTGCTGGTGAACAATTCTGGCTACAAGGTTATGTCTGTGCAAGTACTCGCCGTTAGCAAGATGACCACAACCAGAGATAATATGCCTGAGTGACTCTCCGGGACGGCGGCATGCCCGACAAATGTCGACCGTACCGTCCTTCAGGATATACCTCCGGTAATTGTTCGTCATGATAACTTCGTCCGCAATTGCACAGACAAAACCTTCGGTTTCCCCGAAGAGATCCCCGAAACGTAGCCAGTTCACCGACGCGAGCAGATCCACATCGGGCCCTGTGAGGGCCTTGCAGAACCGCCCATGAAGCTCTTTGCTGCGGTCCTCGGCGCTCATTATTTTGTGAGCGTCAGGATGACAGGACCATGAGAGATATTAACAGCGAGAGTAATTCCAAGTTTTAGTACCTTTTTTGTACTATTTGGTACCTGACCTCAAAAAATTTGTACCTCGCTAAAAATCGAGAAATATTGAAAATAAAGTGGTCAGCCATTCTGACGTCAGGTTGACAGGACCAAGTCCAGTTTCCCTAGTTGTAGGCGTTATACCGAATCTATCATTTCTTAAATATTTAGTACCTAATTTGTACCTTTATTCATGATATTTAGTATTTTATAAAGACTTACCAAAAAAAAGTTACACCGAGAATAAGCTTTGTATGGGCATAGTTCTGCAGTCAGTCAATGTGAACCGGGTCTTTAATTTAGTTCAAACGTTAAGCTTTATTGCTACAATAGATATTTGTGTCACAAGGGAGCAAAATAGTATATTTACAGTGAGGGCGGTGTATTAATCATGAACGTAGCGAGGGATTCTAACGTAGGATCCTGAGTGTAGTGAGGGATTCAAGTGTTAACGCCCAAGACGAAGATGATTTTGCTCCTGAGTGACACATGTAACTTTTCACACCGACTATGAGGAATAACAAAAGAAAAAAAGTACTTTTTTAATTAAAAAAAGGAAAAAAAACCAAAAGTAAAAAATAAAGTGTTCGTTTTTAATCGATTAGGTACGATGAAATTATAATCGATTACTTTATTAGGATCTGTGTTCAATTGGCACATTGCGTAAATGCTACATGCCAATGAATAAATTGAAAAGTAGTTTGAACAGAAAAGTAGCATTTTGCTCCCTCTCGTCGGGGACCAAAACTTCCTTTTCTGAATGGAAGGTGTGAAAAATATATTAATTGATACTTGCTTGCTGCGACTTAAGTTGGCAACTATATCCATATCCATACTTCCATACTAATATTATACATGCGAAAGTGTGTCTGTTTGTTTGTCTGTCTGTCTGATACCTCTTCACGCCTAAACCACTCAACCGATTTAAATTAAATTTGGTATAGAGATAGTTTGAGTACCGCGGAAGGACATACGATAATTTTTATTTCCCCTAGAGGGGAAATGGAGGGTGAAAGTTTGGATTGACCTACGATATAAACGAGCTTCCGAGATCTTTTTATCCAATATTCCGCAGTGTCTCAAGACGAGTCTTTGACCAGTGTGTGTTGTCAGTGATGACATATGGAACGGAAACGTGGTCGCTTACTATGGGCCTCATAAGAAGGCTCAAAGTTACTCATAGGGCGATGGAGAGGGCTATGTTGGGAGTTTCTCTGCGCGATCGCAACATAAATGAGGCTATCCGCAGCAGAACCAAAGTAACCGACATAGCCCTCCGAATCGCTAAACTTAAGTGGCAATGGGCGGGGCACATTGCACGTAGAACCGATGGCCGTTGGGGCGGAAAGGTTCTCGAGTGGCGACCACATACCGGAAGGCGCGGCATGGGTAGGCCCCCCACAAGGTGGACTGATGACCTGGTAAAGGTCGCGGGAGTCCGCTGGATGCGGGTGGCGCAGGATCGACCATTGTGGCACTCTTTGGGGGAGGTCTATGTCCAGCAGTGGACGTCTTTCATCATATGATGATGATGACTATAACAAATTAAATTCAGTTAGTTTTTAAGAATGTGTGGTTTTATTTTGAACAACACCGACTTATCCATATTAGTCATTACTATTCATTAGGTAGGACTGACATAAAATGCTTCCGATAGCCGATCACTGCGCCACCCGCATCTCTTTGTTATAGTAAATAGTCATTATTTTTTCGATGTTTGATATTGTCATCGATTCCTTTTAACATTCAGGATCCATTCATATAAAGAGAACGACCAACAGGTGTGAGAGGTGCATAGTTGTAAACTGATATTTCGTTGTTATCATTCAAGTTTCTTACAAATTCGTTATCAGGGATTCTGTCGATTACTGATTCCATTTTGTTACTTAATAAATTTGAGGACGTCATCATTACATACAGCCTTACCTCATCTAGTAAATCTAATGATTATCTGATAAAACAATAAAAAACATACATTTTTAGTAGGAAAAAAAATTGTGCAAGAAATTAATTACTCATGTCCATTTAATAATTTCGGCATCAAATTGACATAAAATGCTTCCGATGGCCGATCACTGTTTATCATATTAGTATGGATATGGATATAGTTGCCAACTTAAGTCGCAGCAAGCAGGTATCAATAAATATATTTTTCACACCTTTCTTACAGAAAAGGAAGTTTTGGTCCCCGACGAGAGGGAGCAAAATGCTACTTTTCTGTTCAAGTTACTTTTTAATTTATTCATTGGCATGTAGCATTTACGCAATGAGCCAATTGAACATAGATCTTAACAAAATAATCTAAAGTGATTTCATCGTAATCGATTAAAAACGAACATATTTTTTTATTTTTTCACTTTTTGTTTTTTGTTCCTTTTTTTAATTTAAAAAATGTTTTTTTTTCCCTCATAGTCGGTGTGAAAAGTTGCATGTGTCACGCAGGAGCAAAGTTATCTTCGTCTTGGGCGTTAACACTTGAATCCCTCACTACGCTCAGGATCTTACGTTAGAATCCCTCGCTACGTTCATGATTAATACACCGCCCTCACCGTAAATATACTATTTTGCTCCCTTGTGACACAAATATCTATTGTAGCAATAAAGCTTAACGTTTGAACTAAATTACAGACCCGGTTCACATTGACTGACTGCAGAACTATGCCCATACAAAGCTTATTCTCGGTGTAACTTTTTTTTGGTAAGTCTTTATAAAATACTAAATATCATGAATAAAGGTACAAATTAGGTACTAAATATTTGTGAAAGGATAGATTCGGTATAACGCCTACAACTAGGGAAACTGGACTTGGTCCTGTCAACCTGACGTCAGAATGGCTGACCACTTTATTTTCAATATTTCTCGATTTTTAGCGAGGTACAATTTTTTTGAGGTCAGGTACCAAATAGTACAAAAAAGGTACTAAAACTTGGAATTACTCTCGCTGTTAATATCTGTCATGGTCCTGTCATCCTGACGCTCACATTATTTTAAGTCTGCGCCAGTTCTTGTTTGCCAAGGAGAGCGGAGTGAAGGTTTCCGTCTACTGCCACTACGTCACGATGCATCCCACACTCGTTGTTTAGGAAATAATCCCTGAGACTGTACACCTCGCGGTTGTGGAGGTCTTTGGCATTTAATATAACTACCGGCGACGCCCTAGGCAGCGCTCATTCTTGTCTAGGCCGCCCTCGGATCACATTCGCTGTCGTATGCCTTTTTCTACCTTTTATTCCTTTATTATCTATAGGCAGGGACGACTTTCGCTTATTAGCGAATTATGCTAGATGCCCTAGTAATAAATGTGAGACCCATAGTGCAATTTTTATTATGTAACTTAGGTACTAGTTTACAAGTTATGAATTTCATATCTAATATTTAACATTCTTTACAATAACGCTGTATATTTTAATTCGTCGTTAACAGTATTAGTAGATGCAGTCTGATAACATGCAAAAGCGTGTGGTGTTTACCTTTGCGGGCTCTGCAGTTACTTGCTCTGGAGTTAGGTAGGATATGGTTAGAATTGAGGCAATTTATACATAGGCCCTAAATAATAATGGGCCTATATTCTTTGACTATCCTAATGCGTGCCGGGGGAAATAGGGTCTGTAATGTGGGAATGTCTCGCGAGGTCAACCATTCCTCCCAATTTCTTTGAATGTTTTTTTCCTATTTATTTACTAGCAGTAAGATGAAATTTCTACTATTCTAACTCAAATTGAAGGCATTCTAGATTTCAGATCAATGTGCCCACTACATAGCTCAGATAGCGACGAATTATACTTATCGCCAGCCCATTTCCTTCTAGGCAAACCTCTCACAACCCCACCTGATTATAATCATGAAAAGCCCCGTTAACGCAATTAATCTGTACCAGCAACTACAGCAGCTCCAGCAACAGTTTTGGCGCCAGTGGTCACGAGACTATGTCAGTCTCCTCCAAGAACGAATGAAGTGGAGAAGCTCCAAGGGTCCTGCAATCCAGCCCGGGACAGTAGTGCTGGTGCGGGAAGACGTTCCAATGGCGGTTTGACGCGGACGAAGCCGTCGCCATCTGAACAGCTAAATCGCGCGGTCATCTGAACTTAGCCTAATTTAGATGAGAAATATACGATCATAATATGAAATCGTGCCGTTCGTCCACGTTGGTAACTAAGATTTTATAACTGGTTATGAATAAGGAGTGCACTGGTGGGTTAGGCTAAGTTCAGATGACCGCGCGTACACGCGCGCAAGTTCTTGACGCGCGGTTTGAGATCTACACTCCTGCGGCGCTACCACGACCTTCGTATATCTCCGTTTCGGTCGCTCGAGTACCATAAACCATAAGTGCGATAGAAACGGAGATATACGAAGATCGAGATTCGAAGTTCATGGTAGCGCCGCTGTATCGACCGGCGGCGCTACCACGAACTTCGTATATCTCCGTCTCTATCGCACTTATGGTTTGTGGTACTTGAGCGACAGAGACGGAGATATACGAAGATCGAGATTCGAAGTTCGTGGTAGCGCCGCTGTTCAGAATTCGCGAGTCGACGCCGCCGCCATATAAACAGCTGAATCTTAGCCTTAAGCATGTCACACACTAAGCAGATACGATAAGATATCTGTATCTGAACGCATATCTGTCAATATCGCTTCCTATACAATTCAATGGGCTAACACACACACCGCAGATAACTTATATTTTATCGTGAAGTATCTGTGGGCACCGACATATATCGAAAGATGGCAAAGATATTATCTGCCGATGTGGTATAGTATTTTATCTGCAGATAGATACAGGTTGATGTGAAGCTGCGTACGGACTGCGCGTACATTGGCACGCGTAGTCGGTTACGCGTGTCCTGGAACACCATGTCCGTACTTGCAGCTACGCGTACACTCTAGGGGAACGCGTGCCTCGCGAACCGGCTCGTGCACGAGCCGCCGGCAATGGGTCGTGGCGGTCCGTCCAGATCCGATGTACGCGTAAACACACGCGTAACCGACTACGCGTAGCAGAGGGTACGGGCAGTCCGTACGCAGCTTGAGACGGAGCATATCGTATCTGCATAGTTTGTGATAGTTTCAGATCATTAAGTTATTATACACAGATAAAATACTATCGTATCTGCGTAGTGTGTGACACGCTTAAGGAGTGCACTGGTGGGTTAACCTGAGGCTCTAGCACACTAGGTTTTATGTCGCGTTTTACGTGACGTTTCAGTACATTTTCGCCGACATAAAACCTAAGTGTGCTAGGGCCTCTGGTGAGTGGACGGGTCGCGAGCACCAGGGAGCATGACGTTTGGTAAGAGTAAAGCTGGGTACTGACTGACCAACGTTACATGTTACTGCATTCATGCAGTCAGTACGTAGTGTTACGGGGAAAACTACATACTGACTGCATGAATGCTCGCTGTGTAACATGTTACATTAATCTCACAAACCCCCTAGGGGGTTCGGTGAAGCCTTGCGCGGCGTGAGCCGCATATGGCGGGATCGGGCGCCGTCCGCGACTACGGACGGGTGACTGTGTTGGGCGTGACGCCCGGCTGGTCCTGTGGGGTCATCTGTTTCGTCCGTCGGTGCGATCAAGCCCTGCCAGGTGGGACTCCCGAGGGAGAGGCCCAGCGAGCGATCTGCGGACCGACGGCACTACAGGAACGTGTGTGTTAGTTTTGGTACAGATCGGCCAGTCCTCTCAGAATTATGGGGACTGGGTATGTACCTTGTTGCAGAGCGCCGAGCACGTCCTGCAGGATCATAATACACTGCGCGATCGTCCTCTTCCTACTGCCTTCTTGGCTCGTCGGTAGGGGAGGGGGCGCAATGTGGCGGGGGGGGGCCTAGTCGGCGCTGCGATGTTGGGGGCGGGAGCGGCTGTTTGCGGCCTGCTCTGGGCGGTAGTCTGGGTGGTCTGGGCGGGGGCCTGGGCGGCGATGGCCTGGGCGGTGGCTGCGGCCGTTTGTGTGACGGCGGCGGCGGTCTGGGTGTCGGTGAGAGCAGCGGCGGCGGGGGCGGACTGTCCCCTGCCCCGTCTGCCTCTTCCTCGGCGGCGGCGGCGGCGGCGTGGTGCCGCCTCATTTGCACTCGCCATCAGCGAGTTTGGTGCGTTCTCGGAGGGCTGCACAGTGCGCTGCTGGGGCACAACTTGCCCGCGACGGTTTGTGCGGGGAGCTGTACCCGCCATCTTGATGTGTGCCTCCCTCTGGTAGGCCGGGCACACCGGGTCGTTCGCTGTGTGTGGGCCGGCGCAGTTGGCGCAGGTCCCCTCCTGGTCTCTTGTCTCCCGCTCTCACACACGCCCGCAAAGTGTGGTCCCGTACATCGGACACACTTGATGGGGCGGCGGCAGCCGTGAGAGGAGTGCCGGAAGCCCTGGCAGCGGTGGCATTGCGCCGGCCCCTTCTTCCCGCGCCACGCCTCCACCACCACTCCCGTCATCCCCAGTATCTCCCGGACACCGTAGATGGCCGGGATGAGGTCAGCTGTCCTTGTGAACTGCGCGTAGAACACGCAGCCGGGTCGTCCTGCTCGCGCATCTACGTGGCGCGTGTTATAGATTGGGGCGAAGCCTTTCTTCGCCAGGTCCTCAGTGATGTGCACTGGGTCGGTGCTGACGGGGAGCCCCCTGATGCACACCTTCAGGGGGATCTCTTCCTTCGACTGGAGGGCCGACCAGGAAATGGAGTCCCCGAGGGTCGTCAGGTAGCTCTGAACTACCCGGTTCTCCTCGTGGTCCTCGGGGAGGAATCTTATCCCGTTCCCATAGGGGCGGGACTTTGGGTAGCGGCCCAATTTCTCCCGGATTCGCACGAAATGTTCGTGCCATTCCGGGAGGTTATCCACCGTTATTGGGCGCGGCTTTTTCTGTAGCGGTGGCGGTGGCGCGGTTGGGGCGGGAGCCAGTGCGTCGGCGTCCAATTCCTGGCGCTCGTCGTCACTGTTCACCACCCGCTCGTCGCTCTCGTCGCCGGCTGCAGATGCGGATGAGGATGAGGACCCGTCCTGCCGGTCCTGGTCCATGAGGTCCTGGCCCAGGTCTAGACGGGGGTGGCTTTGCTTTTGGGGCCTCTTTGGTGGAGACCCCGGTTTATGTTTGCCCCCCCTGGGGCGGCGTTGACGGCTGCGCAGTGGCCGCGGCGTGGGTGGAGGGGGCTCCTCCGAATGGTTGTGGAGGAGTCTTCCCGGTGCGCAGCGGGAACGGTTGCTTGGCGTTTTTAGTAGCGTGGGCGCCGCGCGGGTCACTTTACTCGCCTGGCCCGCTCCGAGGGCGGGCGGCGGTTGCAGCGCAGGCGCGGCTTTTTGTGCGTAGCTCGGTCGTGGCGCGGGCACGGGCGCGGCTCGGTGCGCTTCGCTTACCTTGCCCGCTCCGAGGGCGGGCGGCGGTGGCGGCGCGGTTGTTGCGCGGGGCGCTGTGGGCGCCGGTCCCGCTCCGAGGGCGGGTGTCGGTCGCGGCACGGTTTTAGTGGCCTGGCGCTGCGCTACGGGCGCGCGCTGAGGCTGGGGCGCGGGGGCCTGCTTGTGGGCATTCACAGCGGCGCTCTCCGGCTTCACTATTTTCGCCCTGGCGCCCGCGGTGGGCGGGCGGGGGGCGGACGGTCCGGGTTGGGCGGCGGCAGCTATTGCTTCGCCCGTTGGTGCGGCGGCCTGGCTCAGCGGGCCAAGCCGACCGAGGGATCTCCTGGATCGCGACGATCGGCTTGGGGAACGGGGGGTCTCGGGCCCCCTCGCTGGTTGGTGGTCCGGGGGTGCTGGGCGTCGACGCCACGGTCGTGTAGGCCGCTACGGACGCGCGCAGGACAGCCTTGAAGGCCTGCTGGATGCGTGGGTCGCGGGCGACTCTGGCCGCGTCTCCGATGCCGCGGGTGCGGCGGAAGGTCCGGGGGCGGTTTGTTCTCTCCCGCGGCACTCCCGAGAAGTGCGGGAGCGGTGGGGCCATTCTGCTCTTAGGTGTGCGGAGTGAAGACGACGCTGTCCGCTGCCTCCAGGACTACAACCGTGAACCCTCCCCCCATTCGGGTACATCCGAAAACACGGTTGCGGTTGGCGGCAGTGGGGCTTATACGGCTATTCTCCGGCCTAAGCCGGGTCACTGAATAGGGGGGGGGGGGACCGCCCCGCTTTACCGACGGAGCACTCGCAAAGCAGATTGGTCCCTAGCGCCGCCTAGTGGCATCGTCCTGAACCACCGAGCGTACTTGCAGTAGGTATTGGTAAATCTCAGCTTGGTTGTTCAAGGACGCGCCACTAGGTGTCATCTG
The DNA here is from genome assembly GCA_963854355.1 of Epinotia brunnichana. NCBI lineage: Eukaryota > Metazoa > Arthropoda > Insecta > Lepidoptera > Tortricidae > Epinotia > Epinotia brunnichana. The sequence continues at coordinate 148,656 of CAWKZR010000017.1, forward strand.
TGACATGCTCCCGTCTCAGAGCTCTGCCATCGTTATAAGGAGTCAAGATGGAGCCCGTGTCTCACACATGCAACACACTCGCATCTAGGTCACTGGCCTGGTGACGAAATTGAGATAGCTAACAGGTAAATTTGACAAAGTTAAGAAGTCATCTGTCAGACCAGCTAATGACCTCTACATTTGATACTTGATAAATAAATGATACCAGACAGATCCATTGTACTATATTATATTTATTTTATTTTAATTGAGTCTATGTGGGAAAGCTAGAATCTGTCTGTTACCATGTGGAATGAAACAAAAAACAACAGGAACTTTAATTAGGTACCAGTATGCTATCTTATCTTAACTACATTATATTAAGTTAAGCCTAATGTAGGAATGAACTTAAATATTCAATTATACATTTATAGGTGACTCCGTCTTGGCTGGGGCAGACAGTAACGACGCGGCCCAACCGCCATTGGAACGTCTTCCCGCACCAGCACTACTGTCCTGGGCTGGATTGCAGGACCCTTGGAGCTAATCCACTTCATTCGTTCTTGGAGGAGACTGACATAGTCTCGTGACCACTGGCGCCAAAACTGTTGCTGGAGCTGCTGTAGTTGCTGGTACAGATTAATTGCGTTAACGGGGCTTTTCATGATTATAATCAGGTGGGGTTGTGAGAGGTTTGCCTAAAAGGAAATGGGCTGGCGATAAGTATAATTCATCGCTATCTGAGCTAGGTAGTGGGCACATTGATCTGAAATCTAGAATGCCTTCAATTTGAGTTAGAATAGTAGAAATTTCATCTTGCTGCTAGTAAATAAATAGGAAAAAAACATTCAAAGAAATTGGGAGGAACGGTTGACCTCGCGAGACATTCCCACATTACAGACCCTATATCCCCCGGCACGCATTATGATAGTCAAAGAATATAGGTCCATTATTATTTAGGGCCTATGTATAAATTGCCTCAATTCTAACCATATCCTACCTAACTCCAGAGCAAGTAACTGCAGAGCCCGCAAAGGTAAACACCACACGCTTTTGCATGTTATCAGACTGCATCTACTAATACTGTTAACGACGAATTAAAATATACAGCGTTATTGTAAATAATGTTAAATGTAAGATATGAAATTCATAACTTGTAAACTAGTACCTAAGTTACATAATAAAAATTGCACTATGGGTCTCACATTTATTACTAGGGCATCTAGCATAATTCGCTAATAAGCGAAAGTCGTCCCTGCCTATAGATAATAAAGGAATAAAAGGTAGAAAAAGGCATACGACAGCGAATGTGATCCGAGGGCGGCCTAGACAAGAATGAGCGCTGCCTAGGGCGTCGCCGGTAGTTATATTTATAACCGCGGTGAGGCGGGTGGTATGCGAGAAGAGATTATGCCTCTGGAAAGGCTCAACTCTCGCATATCCTCCCAATTCTAAGCAGAATCCTGTAAGACTGAATTAGATGTATCATATTAGAACACTGTAATATAAGATATATGTACGTAGAATAAGATATAAAGAAATAAATGAGTTTGCGCGGGAAGGGGGGTCGGTGCGGGATGGCGGGGGGAGAGGTGCTTAAATATGGGCGGGTATAAAGCAAGGGCCCTGGCACGGAGCTAGTGACAACACACACAACTCGGACGCATACCTACTCGTGAAATTCAGCACCTTTTTCGGAAGTGTCGCGAAAAGTAACGGCCCGGCTTAAGCCGGAGAATTGTCAAGAAAACGCAACATCAAGCCCTACTGCCGACAACTGTAGCCACGTTCCCGGGTGTACCCGAATGGGGGGAGGGCTCGTGGTTGCAGCTCTGGAGGCAGTAGTCAGCGTCGTTGGAGCTCCAGCCAGAGCCGCCCGCGACCCGCGGATACAGCAGGCTTTTAAAAACGTGCTGCGCGCGTCCGTTGCGGCCTACACGGCCGCGGCGTCGACACCCAGCACCCCGGGGACACCAACCAGCGAGGGGGCCGGGGAGCCCCCCCCCCCCCCCCCCCAAACCGATCGACGTGATACAAGAAATCCTCGGAAGACTTGCACCGTCGAACCAGCACGCCAGCCGCCGCCCCCGCCCCACCCGGACCACCCGCCACCCGCCCGCCCACCGCGGCTGCCGGGGCGAGAATCGTCTAACCGGACCGCGCCGCTTTGGCCGCCCAAAAGCAGGCCCCCGCGCCCCTGCCCCAGCGCGCGCCCGCAGCGCCGCGCCAGGCACACGCGCCAAAACCCGCGCCGCGGCCGCCGCCCGCCCTCGGAGCGGGACAGGCGAATGCGGCGCCCCGCGCGGCAACTGCGACGCGACCGCCGCCCGCCCTCGGAGCGGGCCAGGTGAGCCGCGCCCGCGCCGCGACCGCCGCCCGCCCTCGGAGTGGGCCAGGTGAGCCGCGCCGCGACCGCCGCCCGCCCTCGGAGCGGGCCAGGTGAAGCCAGCGCCCCGCGCAGCGCCCGCGCCACAAGGTGCCGCGCCCCGCGAGGCGCGGCAAACGCTGGCTCACACATCAAGCCAAGCCTCAACCTCGACCAAAGTGCAGCAGCCATACCCGCTGCGCACCAGGGTGACCCCTCCACCATTCGGAGGTCTCCAACAGCCCACAACGCCGCAGGGGGGCAAGCGTGAACCGGGGTCCCCGCCAGGGAAGCCCCAGAAACTGAACCTCCCCCGACTGGACCTGTCCCCCAGGGAACAGGACCAGGAACAAATGGACCACGACCAGCAACCCGAGACCTCATCCGACGACGAGAGCGCCGGGGAGGCGGCAGAGGTAAATGACAGCGGTGACGAGCGCCAAGAGCTGGATGCCGTCGCACTGGCCCAACCGCCCGAAAAGAAGCCGCGCCCAATCACGGTCGACAACCTCCCGGATTGGAGCGCGCACTTCCAACGGATCCGCGACCTACTGGGCCGCTACCCAAAGTCTCGCCCCTACGGAAATGGTATCCGATTTCTACCGGAGGACCACGAGGAGTACAGAGTGGTACAAGCCTACCTAACTACCCTCGGCGACACCATCTCGTGGTCGGCGCTCCAGCCGAAGGAGGAGATCCCCCTGAAAGTGTGCATCAGGGGGCTCCCCACGAACACAGTGCCAGAGCACATTTCAGAGGACCTGGTGGTGAAAGGCTTCGCCCCCATCTACACGCGCCATGTGAACGCGCGTGAAGGACGGCCCGGCTGTGTCTTCTACGCACAGCTGACGAAGACCGACGGCCTCATCCCGGCAATATATGGCGTCCGGGAGATACTTGGGATGTCCGGAGTGGTGGTGGAGGCATGGCGCGGTAAGAAAGGGCCGTCGCAGTGCCACCGCTGCCAGGGTTTCGGCCACTCCTCACACGGCTGTCGCCGCCCGATCAGGTGCGTCCGCTGCGCAGGACCACACTTCGCGGGGGAGTGTGAACGGCCACGCGACCAAGAGGGGACCTGCGCCAACTGCGACGGCCCCCACACCGCAAATGACCCGAACTGCCCGGTATACCAGCGCGAGGCGCGCGCAAGGAGACCAGGCACAGCCCCCCGCAATAACCGCCGTGGGCAAAGCGTGCCCCAGCCACGCACAATAGAAAATGCCGAGAACTCTCCCAACTCCCTCATGGCAAGAGCGAACGAGGCGGCCCCCAGCCGTCGCCGCCACCGTCGAGGGAGAGGCAGACGGGGCAGGGGACAGACCGCTGCCACCACTGCTACCGACGCCAACACCCAGATTGCCGCCGCCGCCGCCCAAATCGCTACGGCTGCCGCCCAGGCCACTGCAGGCCAGGCCCACACACAGACCACCGACCAGAACAGGCCGCAACAGAGTACACATGATGTACTGTCTTTACAGCGTAGACATGAGCATGACACAGCCGGCACAGGCGCAGCATCAATTATCGCAATGAATTTCATAATACCTCTTACCATCCCTTTAAGAGATGACTTCCACGATGAAAAAAAACTATCCTATGTCCTTCTCAGGCTCTCAAAACTAGCTACATACCTAATTTCATTGAAAAGGTACCTACAACAGACAGACAGACAACAGACAGAGCATAGTTAACTATGGATATGGATTGATGTATTGTAATTGAAATACGCCACTGATAATCAGTAGGCTTGTAATAGTCGTAATTATGCATATCAGTGAACGACATTATATTATATTAACAAGGTCGTATCGTGATACAAACCTTACGGCACTTACATCCTTTTCTATAGGGAAATCAGTTTTTCAGCAATTACTCGAAAACCTTTAAACCGATCTTTTTTAAAACACTTTTCGGTGAAAGTATTTAATAAGCACTATATTAGTGATTTTTTTCAAATTTTTCACTTCCACTGTTCAAAAGTTAGAGGGGGGGGTGACACAATTTTCGTGCCTTCCGTGGCGATTATCTCCGAGTATATTAACATAATCAAAAAAAGTGCTGAGTAACCTTATAGTTATTTTAAAAGACCTATCGTTTTATCACATATGGACTTAGTGTAAAATATTTTTTTTTTAACATGCAGTTACATGTATGGAAAGCCCTGTAAAAAAAAAATTTAGTAATTTTATTGCATAACTATATAGAAGCCATCAAAATACACCTTTGCTCCAAATTTCATTCAAATACAACGTATAGTTTTCGAGTAAAATGCCTGTGACATACGGACAGACGGACATGACGAAACTATAAGGGTTCCGTTTTTGCCATTTTGGCTACGGAACCCTAAAAAGCCTATATGCATCTATTATGGTGAGGCGGGTCATAGAAACCAAGTTTGCGGCGGAGTCTATTTTGTAAAAAAAGGCGTTCGGAGTAAGCTAATCTATATTATCATGCAACTCAGCTATAATGACCCTTTCCTTCATAAAATCCATACCACAGATGTATGAATATAAGGAGATCGGACATGGCGGCCGATTTGTATAGAGTGAGCCTGTCGCAAGTATATACATTAACCCACACAACGCCCAAGTAATTGACAAGACAAAGCACGCACACATCTAAAACACACACACTTGTATACCTACACGCTTATTTGACAATAAACGCGCATCAAATTGCTTATATCCACCAGAAATTCTAAAGATGAATTACTTAAATCCTACCGTAAGCGATATCAACAGATATTCAAAACTACACTTGTAATAGCCAAGAAATGTTTTATTCGGAACACTATCGCGAAGGCAAAATGCAAATCTAAGGCTATATGGAACATGGTTAACGAAAACACTGGTAAAACTAGCAAACGATTGCAAAATAATAAAATCACTCTAAAAATTAATAATAATCTGATAGAAAATAGCAGCCACGTTGCAAATGAACTTAACGATTATTTTATCACAATTGGTAAAAGCACTATAATCCAAAATGACATCACATATATGAACTTACTCAGACATGAAAATAACACTAACGTAAACTCTATATTTATGGACCCGATAATTGAACCCGACATTATTAAAATCGTGAAAAACCTAAAAAATACAAATGCAATGGGACCCGATGTTATGAATACCATGCTCGTCAAAAATAATATAGATCTCCTTTGCATTCCACTCTGCATTATTTTTAATACTAGTTTTTTGGATAGAACTTTCCCAGACTTGTTAAAACGCGCAAGAATAGTAGCTATACACAAAAAGGGAAGCAAACTGGAGTTAAATAATTATCGTCCCATCTCGGTACTATCTATTCTAGCCAAAATCTTTGAAAAGTGTATAGCTAATAGATTAGAAGCACATTTCATAAGAAACAATCTTTTTTCTGCACACCAATATGGGTTCAGACGTAATAAAAATACATCTGAGGCAGTGGACAACTTGGTAATCGAGGTATTGCATTGCCTCAATCAAAACTCAAAGTGCGGAGGGGTATTCTGTGATTTAACAAAAGCTTTCGACTGCGTTGATCACAGAATACTACTCGATAAACTAGAGTACTATGGAATACGTGGTACGGCACTTGAACTTTTTAAGTCATATCTATGTAATCGATCTCAGTATGTAAAAATAAAAGACCACATGGAGGACAATGTGGTCAGGTCTGATGACAAATTAATTAAATATGGAGTTCCCCAAGGCTCAGTCTTAGGCCCTCTCCTGTTTATAATATTTATCAACGATTTGCCGAGTTGCATCAGCTGTGGGACGACTTACCTATACGCAGATGACACTAGTATAGTTCTAAATGCTAGTTCTAAAAACGCTTTTAACGAAAAAATACAAACATGCTGGACTGAACTGTCTCACTGGTTCACAGCAAATGGATTACGGATGAACAGCAGTAAGTGCTTTTACATGATCTTTCGCCGTTGTAGTAAAAGTCCAGACTTTAAGTGCGACATACCAATTTGCAAATCAAACAGTGTTTGTTTTCTGGGCGTAAATCTAGACCCTTACCTGAGATGGAATATCCAAATTGACAAAGTTAATAGAAAACTGGCTAGAGCCTGTTTTGCATTAAAAAGTTTATCGAAGTATTCTGATAAGATTATACTGAAAAATGTGTACTTCTCCTATTTTGAGAGTATTCTCCGATATTGTATCGAGGTCTGGGGAAACGGAGTCAACATTAATTCTGTCCTGTTGAAACAGAAAAAGGCTCTAAGGATCATCGAAGGCTGTTCTAAAGTACCCGTTACGCATAGACATATGTTTATTGAAAATAAAATTCTTACTGTTGTTTCGTTGTATCTTTATCATCTATGTATCTATATTCATCGAAATAAGAATTTGTATTGTACAGTAGGGCAAAGCCAAGACTACAATTTAAGAAATAATGATAAATTAACACTGACTTTCCCTAATTATGCACATTTTAATAAAAGGTTAGGCAATAATGCAATAAGAGTATATAATAAGTTGACCAAAGATTTAAGGGATTGTGACGATATGAAAATATTTAATAGAAAAGTGAAAGATTACTTTTTAAAAAGGCCATACTACTCCATTGACGAATATTTTGCCAATGCTCTAAATTAACTGAACATTATTGTTATTATAATTTGACTATTTTATTTTGTTTTTAAATAATTTCGGAGCAGTTTCTTACTATTGTTATTAATATTAGTAGTTAAAAAAAAAAAAAAAAATTAATATTATTGTAATGTATATTGTATTTGCATGCATGTGAATGTGTTTAACGCAAATAAAGATTTTGACTTTGACTTTTGACATATCAGGCATTTTGGGAAAAAACGTAATATTCTCTGCGATCAGCACGCGTGCACAGTATGGCAGTGTATGCCCATTGAGCATACAGCTGCGACACGGCCGCCGGCGGCTTGTCCTCTCTCTAGTATTCTATGCTCTGAGATCCATACTAATATTACAAATGCGAAAGTATGTCTGTCTGTCTATTTCCTTTTCATGTTTAAACCGCTGAACCGATTGAGATGAAAGGGTATAGCCGTGTTTGTATGGCGAAACTGCCTTTGACGAAAAAATGGTTTTCCTTTTGCTCGCATAATTATCTTTATATACGTTGTAATTTCACCAAATATCAGCCCCAAAATCGTCTTGATTTTTGAGATAAATAAAAAAAAAGGAAAATCGTTTTTATTTATTATCTACTAAACTAGCAACCCGATTTTTTTTTAATTTGTATATATTATGAAAACAATAGATGACTTTTTATAAAAAAAATTACATTGAAATTTTATATTTAAGTTAAAAAAAAAAGATTTTTATTATTTCAAAAAAAAATTTTTTTACTTGCAAGGTGGCGACACCGTCCAATATTGGATATTTTATAAACCAATTAATACTCTACCACATATATTTTTTCCAAAAAATATCACTCGGATCAACAGGTTAAAAAAAGCGAATTTGTAACCTCTCATACATACTTAGGTTTCCCTTTACTAGGTAGGGCAGACACAACACTCTTTATGTACTAAGTCATTGGAAATATAATATTAAAGTCCTATAAATCTTTGCTGTTAAGACAAATACAAATCGTTTATTTGTTAGACTCTGACATAATATATATATATTAAAAAAAATATATACATATATAATGGAAATAGATTTTGGGTCAGTGAGGGCAGCTACCAGATCCCGTGTTGCTAGGCGAATAATGGTCTTAGGAGACCTTCCTTCGATTTAATATTAATGAAGATTGGCGTGTACAGATTTTGGAAAAAACATATATTGCGAGAAAATGGTCATTTTTGACAAACTTTTTTTTGATGCTAATTGATCCCGTTCCAGTCCAGGATCAATAGCTTGTATGGGACCAAAAAGAAATTTTCGTCTAGAAAAGCCATAAATCGAGAAAAACTTTCCCCATACAATATATATAAAAATTAATAAAGTTTATGTTACATGTATTTTTTTTTGTCAATCGATTCTATTACTATCCAGTATCAATAGTTTCCTTGGGTCAACTTTCGGTAATGTACAAAAAAGCCATAAATTAAAGAAAACTGTTTGCATACATTTACTATGGCAAAAAGTTCTTTAATTTCTGGCTTTTTTGTACATTACATTACTGAAATTTCGATCGGCATCAAAAAAAAAGTTTGTCAAAAATGACCATTTTCTCGCACCCTGTATGTTTTTTCCAAAATCTGTACACGCCAATCTTCATTAATATGAAATCGAAGGAAGGTCTCCTAAGACCATTATTCGCCTAGCAACACGGGATCTGGTAGCTGCCCTCACTGACCCAAAATCTATTTCCATTATATATATTTTTTTAATATATACATATATATAAGAGTATATTATGTCAGAGTCTAACAAAAAAAACGGTTTGTATTTGTCTTAACAGCAAAGATTTATAGGACTTTAATATTATATTTCCAATGACTTAGTACATAAATGTTAAACCTTCTTGTTATGAAATAATACTGTCACCCTGCAATCTTTTTGATATTTGTTTTTTATATATTATTATGTCATTCCTTTTCTGTTTTCCATTGTATGCAAAACAAATATACTTTTTCTTCAAGGATTCCACTGATTTATTACTATAATTTAAGTGGTTATGGGAGCCCATATACGCATTGAAGTTAAATAGTGTAAAGAATATAATTATTCGTTTTTGCCACCATGGAATCGCTCCCGTCTTCAGCACAAGCTCGACCGGAGGCACAACTACATAGTTCCAGTCATTCCATCACCAAGTTGACAGGGAAAAACTTTAATAATTGGCTCTTCAGCATCGAATGTCTGCTTACAGACCTTGACCTATGGGAGGTTTGTTCTAAAGAAGTCAATTCCGAAGATCCCGTCGCAACGAAGAAGGATGCACGTGCGAGAGCGAAAATATGTCTAACTTGTGACGAATCAATATACCCTGTAATAAGGTCAGCAAAAAGTGCATTCGAAACTTTAAACTGCCTAAAGAAGGCATATGCTGACAGCGGCCTGACAAGAAGGCTCAGCCTCATGAAGGCATTACTGTCAAACCAATATGGCAGTAATATGCAGGAGTACGTCAACAAGGCTTTAGCAACACAACAGGAACTACAAGGAATCGGCGCTTCAGTGGACGACGAGTTCCTGGCGATTATAATGCTCGCCGGACTACCCGAACAGTTCAAGCCTTTAGTCATGACTTTGGAGCATGCGAACATCAAAATCACATCGGAAAATGTGGTCACAGCTCTTCTGAAAGAAGATTCTCGGTCTACATCCAGTACCCAACACCGTGCACCCGCTTCACACCCTGGACCTGCTGTTCTACACGTCAAAGCCCCAAAACCAAAGTTTTTTTGTAAATATTGTAAAAAGTTAGGGCATAAAGTGTCAGAATGTAGAAAAATTAACAACAAGAAGAATGATTCGGCGGTCATAAAGTCATTTAATACATCCGAATTCACACTTTCATCTTGTTTCCCTCACATTCCTTCCACAGGCACAGGTCATCAACAGGATTGGCTAATAGACTCAGCAGCTACTTCTCACATGAGTAACAGGCAAGATTGGTTCTCCAGCATGACGCCACATGAGATGCCTATTACAGTTGCGAACAAGGAGCAAATTCAATTCAATCGTTTTATTTCAGACCATGTGATCCATATACTGTTAGTAACAAAATAAACTTAAAACTATGTTAGCAATTATTATAATACATAAAAAAAAAAAAAGAACTGCAGTACTATTTGACATACGTCAAAGTAGTTCTGACCCGCTCGATCCAGTGCCACAATATGTTGCAATTAAATCTACCAGCCAATACCTTCAGAATGCCATTTTGACTTTCCCTGACGCGACCCATCAGCGAGGTGGTTTTCTTTCGCATTATGGCGTATAAATAAATACTTAGTCTCGGCAAAGGTACTGTAAATATGTATATATCCGATAGTGTAAATAAAATTAGTGATGTGTTGTATGTCCCAGGGCTAGCGACAAATTTATTATCGGTGCCCAAATTAACCAATAATGGTTACGATGTTTTGTTTACATCGAAAGGCGCGAGCATCTTTCCTAACGGTGGATGTCAAGTGACAAGTCCTGTCATTGCTACCGGGTCTGCACACAAAGGCATGTTTAGACTAGACGTCACTCATAGTACGCCACATGCCATGTGTCTGACCAGCAAAGAGTCTGCTATGCTATGGCATAGACGCCTAGGTCACTTAACCGCCAAATCTCTCAATATTTTAAAAAACCGAAATGTTGGCATAGATTTTGCAAAAAGTTTGGACGAAAAGTGCATTCCTTGCCTACAAGGCAAACTTTCGAGAATACCTTTTCCGAAATCTACAAGTAGGTCGAGTTGCGTACTGCAATTAATTCATTCGGATTTATGCGGTCCAATGAGTACGCACTCTTTCGGTGGAGGTTTATACCTACTGACTTTTACAGATGATTGCAGTCGTAAAACTTTTGGGTATATTTTAAAGTCGAAAGATGAAGTTTTTAGCAAACTTGTCGAATTCAAGCACCTTGTCAAAAACCAAACAGGCAAAAGTATTAAGACTTTGAGAACGGACAACGGCGGTGAGTACGTTAACCGTAGTCTTTCTACCTTTTTAAAGGAGAATGGAATTGTTCACCAGACGACAATTCCATACACACCTCAAATGAACGGCGTCTCTGAACGTGCGAATCGCACGATTATTGAGAAAGCGAGGTCAATGCTTCAGGACTCGCAGCTACCGAGAGCATATTGGGCGGAAGCGGTAAATACCGCAATTTATATAAAAAATCACGTCCCCACGCAAGCTCTCAACAACCGAATTCCGGAAGAGATTTGGACCGGACAGAAGGTCAACCCCGCACACCTTAGGATTTTTGGTTGTGAAGCGCATGTCCTAGTACCTAAGGAAAAACGGAAGAAGCTCGACCCAAAGACCAAAAAATGTATCTTCGTTGGATATGCGACAGAGAGCAAAGGATATCGCTTAGTCGACCCTTCAAATCCTCGAGCTGTAACAATTGCAAGGGACGTTGTCTTCATAGAAGATAAACAGGTACAGTCCGATCCGAACTCCCCTCTCACCGAGATTGAAGTCTCATCAGAACCATCGCAAGTTCAAATTGAAATCTTTGAAGAACCAGTTCCATTATCACAAGACCATACACAGCTTGATATCCAGCCTGAAAATTCAATTCCAGAACAACCGCAACCTAACATCTCAGAACAAGAGAGTCTAGAGATTCCTGAACCTGAAAGTATTTCCGAAGAAGTACTTGAACGGAGATACCCTACCAGGGACAGACGCCCTCCTGAGAGGTACATACAGGTATGCGCAGTCAATATGACTTCCGATCTGGAACCTGAAACTTTCAAGGAAGTGTCAGATCATCCTCAAAAGGATGAATGGCTAAAAGCCATGCAGGCTGAATATGATTTGCTACAAAAACATGGAACGTGGATTCTTGTCGATAGACCCAAGGATCGAAAGACGACCAAATGCAAGTGGGTCTTCAAACTGAAAAAGGACACAAGTGGACAAGTCGTCAAATACAAAGCCAGACTAGTAGCCAAAGGGTTTACTCAAGTGGCAGGAGTAGACTACGGGGAAACTTTTTCACCGGTAGCAAGGCTATCGTCAGTACGACTTCTGATGGCATTTTCAGCGAAATTAAATTGTCAAATTGACCACCTCGATGTAGAGACAGCCTTCTTAAATGGAGACTTGGAGGAGGAAATATTTATGGAACAACCTGAAGGTTTTTCGACAGATTCGAAGCAAAAAGTTTGCTTACTCAAAAAGTCGCTCTATGGCTTAAAGCAAGCTCCACGACAGTGGAATAAAAAGGTATGTGACGCTATGTCTGCCTTGTCGCTTACCCAAGCCTCAACATAGCACTGCATATACTACACTAGGAACAGTAACGAGTTACTTGTAGTAGCAGTCTTTGTCGACGATTTTTTCGTTCTGTCTAATAGCGACCAATTGAAGACCAAATTTAAAACCGAGCTACAGAAGATGTTTACAGTCAAGGATCTTGGACCTGTTAAAGACTGTCTCGGCATGAGAGTTACCCAGAGCCAAGGACGTGTAACTCTTGATCAAACTAATTATATTGAGAAACTTATGGTAAAATATAATATGACCGAAGCCATTACGGTAACCACACCAATGGAACCAGGCCTTAAGTTAAACCTACCTAAGGAAGAAGAAGAAATTTATGTTCCTTATAGAGAGCTCATCGGATCTCTAATGTATATTGCCATTGGAACCAGGCCCGATATAGCCCATACAGTTTCATATCTTTCCCAGTTCAATACACATTACGGGGAGGTACACTGGAAGGCTGCAAAGCGAGCTCTTAGGTATCTCAAAGCTACCAAGGACATGAAACTACAATTTCTGAAAGGCCAAAAGAATGTCACGGGATACGTGGACGCGGATTTCGGCAATAGCATAATCGATCGAAGATCCTTCACAGGATATGTTTTTATGATGAGCGGAGGTCCAATCTCTTGGGAAGCGCGCAAACAACGCACTGTCGCACTATCCACCACAGAGGCGGAATATATGGCGCTAGCAGAAGCCTGCAAGGAAGCCATTTACCTTAAAACCCTCATTCATGAAGTCTTCGCCATTAGTCATCCCATGACCATACATTCTGATAATCAAAGTTCCATCAAACTTGCACATAATAGCACGTATCACGCCCGCACCAAGCACATCGACATCAAGCACCATTTCATACGAGAAGCACTGGCACATCACGATCTTCATATCCAGTTCATCCCAACTCTCGATATGATCGCCGACATTCTGACCAAACCTTTAGCTAAAATTAAACACTACAAGTGTACAAATTCTTTAGGTTTAGGTTAGATTAGGTGTACCTACATAGTTTATGATAGTTAGGTGTATATACAGGGTGTTTATATTTCTAGTGCTCATTTTACTTTATGTGTACAGTGTGTGTTTGATATGTTTCTTTTACTTGTATATACGAATATAAAACAATATATACAGGCTGATCATATTACGGGGGGGTGTTAAACCTTCTTGTTATGAAATAATACTGTCACCCTGCAATCTTTTTGATATTTGTTTTTTATATATTATTATGTCATTCCTTTTCTGTTTTCCATTGTATGCAAAACAAATATACTTTTTCTTCAAGGATTCCACTGATTTATTACTATATTGTATATAAAAAGCCATAAATTAAAGAAAACTGTTTGCATACATTTACTATGGCAAAAATTTCTTTAATTTCTGGCTTTTTTGTACATTACATTACTGAAATTTCGATCGGCATCAAAAAAAAAGTTTGTCAAAAATGACCATTTTCTCGCATCCTGTATGTTTTTTCCAAAATCTGTACACGCCAATCTTCATTAATATGAAATCGAAGGAAGGTCTCCTAAGACCATTATTCGCCTAGCAACACGGGATCTGGTAGCTGCCCTCACTGACCCAAAATCTATTTCCATTATATATATTTTTTTAATATATACATATATATAAGAGTATATTATGTCAGAGTCTAACAAAAAAACGGTTTGTATTTGTCTTAACAGCAAAGATTTATAGGACTTTAATATTATATTTCCAATGACTTAGTACATAAAGAGTGTTGTGTCTGCCCTACCTAGTAAAGGGTAACCTATGTATGAGAGGTTACAAATTCGCTTTTTTTTACCTGTTGATCCGAGTGATATTTTTTGGAAAAAATATATGTGGTAGAGTATTAAATGGTTTATAAAATATCCAATATTGGAAGGTGTCGCCACCTTGCAAGTAAAAAAAATGTTTTTTTGAAATATTAAAAATCTTTTTTTTTTTACTTAAATATAAAAATTCAAGGTAATTTTTTTTTTATAAAAAGTCCTCTATTATCTTCATAATATAAACAAATTTAAAAAAACATCGGGCCGCTAGTTAAGTAGATAATAAATAAAAACAATTTTCCTTTTTTTTTAATTATCTCAAAAATCACGACGATTTTGGGGCTGATATTTGGTGAAATTACAACGTATATAAAGATAATAATTATGCGAGCAAAAGGAAAACCATTTTTTCGTCAAAGGCAGTTTCGCCATACAAACACGGCTCTATACCCTTTGGTATAGAGATACTTTGAATTCCGGGGCCTTCCCAAAGAATCCTTACTAAAGATAGTTTTTATCTGGAAATTCATCACCTAAGGGGGTGGAAAGGGGGGAGAAAGATACGATATAAACGAGTTCCGCGCGGACGAAGTCGCGGGCAAAAGCTAGTAGAACATAAGGACCTGTATTCTTATAATTCCTGTAAAATTTTAAATTTTATTAATAAAGATTCTGAATCTGAATTGGGTTAGGTTATTAAGGGTTGATGTTGGAGCATTTACCTCATTGGTATTGGTAGATGAAGTCTGATAAAACGTCTCTGTACCTCGGGGTACTACATCCAAAAGCGTGTGGTGTTTACCCTTGCAGGTTCTGCAGTTATTTGCTCTGCATAGGTAGGATATGGTTAGAATTGAGGCAATTTATAAATAGGCCTAGTTGTTTGACTATCCTAATGCGTGTCGGGGGGTTCAGTGCCAAGAAGGTCTTACACTGATTTATAAAATAGTTTTACCTTATTTTGTTGCATGGGAGGGGACGTGATTACCAGAGACTTCCGGGTCAGCATTGTGCTTGTAGCTGGTTGCTCCGACACAGCGCTGCCCCTTGCCTCCAAGACATCAGGTTGCTTCCTCAGGAATGACTTGAAGTCGTGTAATGTAGGAATGTCTCGCGAGGTCAACCGTTCCTCCCACTTTCTTTGAATGTTTTTATCCAATTTATTTACTAGCAGGAAGATTAGCAGCACATCCCAGCTCTCAGTGTCGACCTTCAAGGCACGTAAGGATCTCATATGCTTAGATATGGTATCGGTCAAGCTTTTGATGGCCGGCGCTCTGTTGCAGACAATGTCTCCATATAAGAGTGCCCTTAAATGATTGTTGACTAAAAGTCTAGGATTGTTGTACCGCTCACACAATAAATAAATATTTGCGCACAATCTTACACAAATCTACTTAGTCCCAAACTAACCATGCTAAGCTATAATTCTGTGGCTCTAGTGAAAAGGGGTACAACTCGAAAAACACTAGGTACTTTACAGGAGACGCAAAAAACCGTTAGTGCTCCAAATTAATTACATTTTTCTTCACTGTACTTTAACCGCTGGACCTATAAATAAACTTTAAATGCAGTTTTACAGTTAAAAAAATATTCTTTCACGTGGTTATACTGCTAGTTCTCTAAAATTAACGGTTTAAAAAAAGTGCGACTTGTATCCAAGTCAATATGTGCTCTTAAAAGATATAACTGAAGTTATACCCCTTTTCACCTCTATTTGATATAGTGTAAAAGGACTTGCCGTTTAGTTTATTGGAAATAACTTTGTGTATAATGGTTATATACATGAGCAATGTGAATAAAAAGTACTTGACCGAACGGTATCTATTACTTGCGATCTTTGTTTCTGGCCGAATCATTAATATACGAGTATCAACTTGATCCTTTTTTCACAAAGTGTATTTAGCGTGTAACTTTACACAAGTAGAGTTATACCAATTATTATTTTTAGTTATATCCAAATTCGTAAGGATTCGTATCAACGAAAAAGTCATATCGTAGGTGTATTTTCAGCGTAGTTCATTTTACATTCTTCAAACCTCTTCAACTCTAGCTCAAATTTTTTTCTTCATTTATTTCGTACCTTTTGCCCTATTTCGTCACCCAATCTTACGTTCCTATACGTTCCGTTACGTTTTCAAGGATTTCGCTTAAGTATGTGGATTGACACGATCTGTGTCCTTTGTTTCTATGGGATTAGAATCACCGATGAGTACGTAATGTCTATTTCTGGGATTTTGGTAGTGTTTCAGCTGTCAAAGCTTGGTTCATAAACTTAATCATTGTCATGACCTTAACTGCAGTCCATATAAATTGTTTATTAGGGGAGACACTAATAATAGTACATTATGACACAAGTGTGCTATGTTGGTCACTACACTCGAGTCGGTTTTTAAGCCTGAGCCGAAGGCGAAGGCTTAATGGAGACGAGAAGTGTAATGACCAATGCTCACCTGTTTCATACGACGTTTTTCAACACATTTGAGAGGAAAAAAAAAATGAAAATGTTAAAAGATATGTAATGAAAAGGCACTAGTGCGATAATGTAATGTAAAAGTCACGGCATGGGTAATATTCTGCATTATTTTGCTAATATTTAAAAAGATATGTAATGAAAAGGCACTAGTGCGATAATGTAATGTAAAAGGCACGGCATGGGTAATATTCTGCATTATCAGTGTAAATACGCTGTAATAAGACCTACTTTACGAGCAGGTGTGTTGACAAAGTAGTATTGATACATCTAAGAATATCAAAAATGCTTCAAGCGCATTCATAAAATAACTCTCTGAATTACGTTCCTTCTCTAATGAATTTTCTAATAAACTATTGAAAAAAATCTATGTAGTCTGCCAATAGTTCACAACGAAGGTGATAATGTTTTGTAGATTGAACAGTTGGTGATTGACGTGTAAAATTTCAAATTTTATTAATAAAGAATCTGAATCTGGTGAAATCATTTAAGCAACCTGGTTAGGAGAGTCTGCCAGCAGGTGAACTGTATATGGCCGGTCGGAGCTGCACCTATGTGGTCAGTTGAACAGTTTGTGCTAGATAATAAGGTTTTGAGCAACCAGGCATTTGAGAGTCTACCTAGTTGAACAGTTGGGCTAGAGAGTAAGGTTATTGAGCAACCGCGCTTTAGAGAATATACCTACAAGTCACCTGAACCTAGTCACCTGGCTGTTGAGCAGTTGTTGTTATAACGCAAGGTTTTGAAAAATCACCAATTCTTCTGGATTTGATTTAGTTGTGTCGATAACAGGATTAACAAAAGAATTGCAATTATTTTCCACGAAGATTTAGCATATTTCTTTGATTTGATTTCTGCCTGCCACCCTGTTTAACAAGCCAAATTGGTAATTTTCATAACAAAGTAGGTACTTGATTGTTATATCTAGGCGGAGCTACGACCCATTGAGAAATATTGGGCTCGTGTGAAACAGAAGCTTTTAAAACCTAAAAGTAATGCCACTTCAGTCGAAAACTTCAAACGGAAATGGAATGAAGCATCCAAACTAATCGCCGATGACGATGTTGATGTCAGGGGTCAAGGGAAAATTAAGATGTTTCTGGATGAACCAATCTTAAACTGATCTTTATGTGTAAATAATAATATTGAAAGGAATATCAAATAAAATTGTATTGGAAAATTTGTTGAATTTTAATATTTAATATGGTATTTTTACTAATTTATAAGCGACATTTTTTTCTGGGACAAGCTTTATATAAAACACGTCGGTTTCAAAGCGTTATCAGAAATAAATAATATCTAGACGCAATTTATGTTTTATACGTAATGAAATGACATTTAGTCTTATGGAGTAATACGTGTCTATTATTGACTGTATTGTCTATTATTTTCAATGAGGAGTGGTATGGTCATTATCGCGACTTTTTAGTTCGCTCAAATACCTTATGGCGTTTTCGGAAGAAAAATACACTTCTAGTTTTTTTATTAAAAAATATAAAAAGGTTGTTTTTGCCTCTCACAGACTGGCGCGGCCTGGCCGCGGCGGACAATAGAAAACTTTTTATTAGCTGTCAAATTTACTAAATATGGTCCGCCACCGCAGGTCGCGCCAGCGTGATGCAGGCTTAAATTGTCAATTATGTAAAATTATACCTATACCTATCGGCATGTTATTTTAATATCTAATACTCGATATCGATAAAATAATGTTTTTATCACTGGCTAGATTACGATAGTGTTTTGTTTTGACGTGAAAAATCCGGGCTCTGTTAATAAGACTACAACTTAACTTGTACCCACTGAGTCAGACACTTTTTGCAAGATATACCATTTTACACAATTCGTAACTTCCTCATTTTAAACGATAACTTAGATCCGTTTACACCAAAAGACGAGGTTTTTTTTTCTGAGAATTTTGGTATATATGTCACCGTTAAATTGTGAACACCGTCAGTTTATAATCTTACCCGTTATATTGTAAACTGACGGAATATTGAGAACTGCCAAAACCGTTCACAATTTAACGCAATATTTTTCGTTAGTTTATAAACTTTCAGTGTTGAATCGTCAAATTGTGAACTGAGATCAAATCGGCTTGCTACGGAACGTTTGTACAAGAACAAAGACTAGGTAGGTTAGGTTAGTTAGGTATCTTCAGTTGCCCGAAGGGCAAAGCGCCCAGAAATAGGAGCAGCGGGGCTCCGTCGACACTGCTGGATGCCGAAATAAATGGAAGAAAATGTCTGAATAACAAAAAAACAATCATGTTCTGATGTAAGTGCTTTCTAATTCGCTCAACCAAACAGCGCACAGGTTGCGGTTCCGAATCAGGCAAATTTGATTCAGTTCACAATTTGACGATATGACATTGTTAGTTTATAAACTAACGAAAATTAATGCGTAAAATTATGAATTATTTTGGCAGTTCACAATATTCCGTCAGTTTACAATATAACGGGTAAGATTATAAACTGACGGTTTTCACAATCTAACGGTGACATATATAACTCAAAAACGTCATAAGTGCACGTACCCCTTTTCACTAGAGCCACAGAATTGTCTTCTGAATAGTCGACTGCTTCTTTAACCTCCAAGGCACCGTCCTTCAGAGAGGCTTTTAAATATTTAAATTTTTGTATCGGTTGAAGATTTGTTTGGTTTATTAAAGCATCAAAGGTGTCTCTAAATTCTATCCAGTCTGTCATTTGACCACTGAAGGACGGCTTGATGATTTCCGGATACTTAATAGAGTCACTGATGGTGCCTCCGGTGAGGTTAGCGTTTGTTGAAGGTGTGGGTGGAGGAGTTGCCTCTGTTGCTTTTGCTAGCGCTACTGCTGCAAAGTAAAGGTTCCCAAAGGTCTCCCTTTCCAATACCTGAACGTCTACATTCGAGCTTAATGTTTCGATTTTCTGTTGATAGTTCTCAAAGTCTTCATATGCTAGTAGTTTAACATTAACTGCTTTTTTAACATTAACTGCTTTTTATGGAGGAGCGGGTCTTCCTGACACAGGTATTTTTTACCTACTAGGAAGACCCAACCTTATTTTCAATGTAACCTAGCAATCTATGAAATAAAACATTTTCATTTTCATTTCATTTTTTTTTCATTTAGTATGATTCTTTCCAATCTTAATTCTATTTCAATTAACCGGTCTGCAGTCAAGGTACTGGAAGGGACACCCCTGATATGATACCTACTTTTGGATTATGGTTAAATTTCCCTTTAGGTAGGGTCATTTCGCCGGTTACGCGACCACCTTCGGTTAGCGACCACTTGAAGAACATGGTTTTTTCAATTGAAGATAACATCAATTCTACAGAGCCTATTGAAACAGTCAGCCGTATGCCTTATTGTTTGTGGTTATGGAATAGGAATATACAAAAAAAACGAGAAAATATGCTTTCAGTTCACCAAGTCAGCTAAGTGGTCGCTAACCGGCACATTAAATTAGGTGGTCGCCAACCGGCGAAATGACCCTACTGTACCTGTTGAGAACTGGATCGACATGCGCTCGGGAGGAGACGCGCGGGCGGCGGACACAGCGTGACGTCATCGTGGCGGACGGCGCAGCGACCCGCGGGCGACACTCGGCTTCACGAACCTCACCGGCAACGGACGACTCTCGCATTAAATTAACTTTATGTTTGGCCGGGGTTCCCGATCTGTAATTAAGGCGGATTAAACCAGCCTATAGAATTTATACAGTCCATTTCATTTAGTCCCAGTAGGACCCTAACAGTACCTCTCTTTTTGTTATGTAAGTAAGTGTTTAATTTTGCGTCTTCCGCGGGTTGACCGATTTCGGTATCCAAACTACTTTCGGACATGTTGGGTTATATAATATACATAGTATACAACAAAGTCGCTTTCCGCTGTCTGTCTGTCTGTCCCTATGTATGCGTAGATCTTTAAAACTACGCAACGGATTTTGATGCGGTTTTTTTAAATAGATAGTGATTCAAGAGGAAGGTTTATATGTATAATACAAACCATAAATGCATGTATTATACACATAAACCCGTGCGAAGCAGGGGCGGGGTCGCTAGTATAATATAAAACAGCTATAGGAATATTATTAAATCGCCAGCCCACTTGCCTGCTAGATCCCTGTCAGCTATCTCGAAGCTACCAGCCCTTGTTCAATCGTGTTGAACTCGGTGCCGCCGCCCGCCGCCAACGGTGGTTCGTCGAGTTTCTTCGAAATTCTGTGTGTCCCGACTCTCTTCGGGGTCAACATGAAGGAAAAGAGCCCGCAGATGGTTCACGGGTCCGGTGCGGTCTAGCTCTGTGACCTAGGTGTCCACCATACTTCTGTGTATAACTTTGCAACAAGGCGCGCTGATCTCGGAACTGTGGTCCGGTGTTGCATCCCGTGCTTCTTCAGGAATCGCTGAAAAATAAAATTGACAAATTCACCACCTCCGTCACTGCGAAATATCTTTATTTTCTTATCATTTGGTTTTCTACGTGAGTTTTGAATTCTGTAAATATCTCGAAAACATCACTCTTCACTTTAAGAAAATAAACTAATGTTTTTCGTGACCAATCGTCGATGAACGGAGAAACCAAGGGACCCGCACACGTCACTGTGGATCAAACTAAGAATTCCCTTAGCCCTGGTCTCTGATTTCTTAGGAAATGGCAATCTACTCTGTTTACCTACTATACAGGAAGCGCACGATTGAAAGTCATTGTTGTCATAAGAAATACGAGTGACCATACCTTTTCGCAATAACTCCATGCTTCTAGTATTCAGATGTGCTAGCCGGCGGTGCCAGACATGTTGTGTTGGCTGGCTTCGTGGTGCTCCAGGAGACTTCGCTTGCATGACATTCTCAACAGGACGACCTTCATCCTTCAGTTGAGGCGCTGCTGAAAAGATTTAATCGATAAAAGATTAGAGGCGGATCTCGCCGCTCTCGAGGAGGAGATGTCCCAAAGTTCTCGTTGCAGCGGAGAACAACAATCTTTGGCTGGTGCATCAGCTGCTGGAACAGCTCACAAAGTGAAGCAAATGGCTTGAAAAGAGTCATCAAGATGAGCTAGAAGAACAAGTTCTCACAGTACCTCGGCTGGGACCGAACCCTGCGTCAAACGGACTGCATCACCTAGCCCAAGCGATGGAAAAACTGGCTACAACAACGCAAAGTGCTAATACTCAATTTTTATCTCGATTAGCTACGTCAAAGGACTTAACGTTGTTTTATGGTGAGTCACTCGAATGGATCCAGTTTAAGAAATCATACGAGCAATCGACGATGTTATGCAACTACAGTGATAGTGAAAATATCGCCCGACTGGATAAGTGCCTCCGTGGCGAGGCAAAAGAGACCGTGTCATCCCTACTAATGAGTGACACCTCACCACGCACTATCCTGGAAGCGCTCGAGCTACGTTTCGGAAGACCCGACTTAATAATAAACAAAATTATGTCACAATTTAAAAAATTGCAACCCTTACCGCAATCTTATCACGTCGAGTTAGTAAACTTCGCAATTAAAGTAAAGAATTACGTAGCTGCCGCCGAGTCTATTAATCAGACTGACTATTTAAGAAGCCCCGAGTTATTAAATATCGTTATATCGAAGTGTCCCAGCCAGCTTATAAACAAATGGGCAGACTACATATACGACCACTGTGATTCCAACAAAGCTAAATTACAGTTATTCTCGGAGTTCCTGCACAAAGAAGCTACTAAAATTGCCGCTGCTGGTGTAACTCATATTCATTCGCAAATTGAAAACTAGTTTCCTAAAAGAATGGATGACAGAAAAATTCAAGTTCGCGCAGTGATAAACAACGATATTGTTTATAATGCAAAATGCAAGTTCTGCCGCGTGTCATCTCACTCACTCTCAAGTTGCATTAAATTCAAGCGCGCACTACGCAAGGATAAGTGGCGCTTCGTCAAAATGAATAAAATGTGTCATAAATGCTTGTTGCTAGGCCACGGTAAAGAAACATGCCCGGCCGCGCCGTGCGACGTCGATGGCTGCGGGCTCCCCCACCACCGACTCCTGCACTGGCCGCACAAACCGAACCCAGCCTTACGCAGCGCCAGCACTAACGAATATCAAAATGATACGTTCCCGGTAATTACGACAGCTGAAAATGAAAATCCTATTACCACGACCGAGACGGTTACACACACACACACATACAATCCTGGCCCCAAGTACAAGTGTCATGCTACAAACAGTTCGCGTAAATCATCATGGACCAAGTGGTATTATTACTGCGCACGCGCTCCTAGATGGAGGGGCAACCGTGTCCTTGATATCAGCTGATCTTGCTAACAGTGCCAATCTACAAGGTCAACCCGAAACGCTACGCATCAAAGGCGCCTGGAACGCAAATATCGGGTGTAATAGTGAGTTAGTGAACTTTACACTTTCAAACATGAATGGTGAACTGTTCGAGATACGTGCACGAAAAATAAGTGAGCTTGACTTACCTACACAGGACCTATCGAAAGTGAACTTAGATACCTACGAACATTTACGTCATTTAAAACCCGTTTTATCGTGTGATAACGCGGCGCCGAAGATATTAATCGGTCAGGATAACTTTAAAAAAAAAAAAAAAAAAAAAAATATGTACTAACAAACTTATGGATTCTATGAGTCTGAAATAAATGATTTTTATTTATTTTTTATTTATAACTTTCACCTGATTATGCCCCTTAAGACTGTTTATCGGAGTAAGCACGACCCTTGTGCGACTTTAACACCGCTTGGGTGGTGCCTGCACGGAATCGTACCTGTAGCTGCTTACGGTCAGAACGGCCGACCTTTAACCGCTGAGCATACCTTGACTACGACGTTGTATGAGGGCGCCAAACCGGCCGCTGCTATCAGTACCGGCTGCACCTCGCCCTCACCTCCGCGGACAACCCCACCGCGCGGCAGGAGGCGCACACATGCGCAGACGCAGACAAATACTCGTCACAACAATGGCCAAACGATGCACTTAGCGACAGCGAAGATAAACAACTACATGAATTGGTTCGCCGATCCTATGCGCTCGAATCGATTGGTGTGAACTCTAAGCCACGAGTTAATAAGGACGACATTCGTGCGGTCAACATCATCGATAACTCGGCAAAGTTAATTAATGGGCGATATGAAGTAGCCCTGCCATGGAAAAATGATATGAGAATGCCTAACTCGTATCCAAATGCATATAAAAGGTTCCTCACGGTGGAAAGAAAGATGTTGGCATGTGAAAGTTATGCCGCGAGATACAAGGACAGAATTAATCATTTATTTGAAAATGATTACGCTAGATTATTGTCGGATGACGAATTGCTAGTTCCACATAGCCGATATATGGTATATACCCCATTTAGGGGTGGACAAACAAAAGCTGAGATTAGTCTACGATTGTTCAGCAACTACCGCTGGCTGGTCTTTGAACGATTACCTTTTTCAGGGTCCCGACTTGCTTCAGAGTTTACTGGCTATCATGCTACGATTTCGAGAAAAGCCTGTAGCGATAATGGGAGACATCAAGGATTATTATCTACGCATTAAAATAAACAATGAAGACCAGCACGCACTAAGATTTGTATGGCGCGAAAACGTAAACAACGAGCTGAAGACTTATGCCATGACGTCATTACTATTCGGCGCAAAGTGCTCATCATTTATAGCACAGCATATAAATAACAAAAATGCACTGAAATTTCAAAAAGAAATGCCTGAAGCCGTCGAAGCTATACTGAAGTCACATTATATGGACGATTATATAGAAAGCGTAGACAGTACAGACTCTGCTATGAAAATGATACGCGAAGTATCCAAAATTCACATTGAAGGTGGTTTCGAAATCAGAAATTGGATATCAAATAAACAAGAAGTGTTGGAATGCACACCAAAATAAACCTTAAGTGGTAACTGCGATAAGGCATTAAGGTTCAAAACTGGATGCGATGATTTACCTGAAAGAACGCTCGGGCTGCTATGGTTCCCACTTAGCGACACCTTTGGCTTCGATTTATCACTCAAGCGCATTCCTTCCGAGATAACAAGGTGAGAAAGAAAACCTACCAAACGTGAGCTCCTGCGCATTTATATGTCAATATTTGACATTTTCGGCTTCCTGGCCCCGTTTACTGTCAAAGCGAAAATAATGCTGCAAAATATTTGGGAAAACGGGCATCAAATGGGACGATGAGATTTCGAAAAAAGATTACACAGTGGTCCGTAGCTGGATAACGGAATTACAATCTTTGCAACGTCTGCGCATTCCAAGATTTTATTTTCAATGCAACCAAGTTGCGAGCGAGCGGGACTACACGAACACCGCTCACTGCAGCACTGCGTGCCAGAACGAGACAACTATGGGTATATTAGAACTTCATATTTTCTGCGATGCCTCACCAGCTGCTTGCGCCGCTGCCGCTTATTGGCGTAAAGTAGGTAATAACAATGAAGTATGCGTGACATTAATCGCTAGCAAGTGCTGAGCAACACCTGTAAAGAAATATATATAACTGTGCCGAAACTCGAACTCCAATCTTGTCTTATCGCATGCCGGCTAGCGGACACAATAGCGCACGAGAGCCGCTTAAATACCTACAAACGGTATTTCTGGACAGATTCATTGATCGTTTTGCATCAAATAAAAAAACGATACGCGCGACTACAAGGTCTTTGTCGCAAATAGGCTTGGAGAAATCGACGAATTATCTCAGTCACAGGAGTGGAATTATATACCTACAAACTTAAATATAGCTGACAAAGCTACGTAATTAAATACCTACGAGTTGAGTGATGACTGTGAATGGCTTCGGGGTCCTAGTTTCCTGTACTCGCCGCAGGAAGACTGGCCGAAGTATGATCCTGGAAAACAAAGATTAAACAATGATCAGCTGTTACACTTACAAGTAAACACAACACAAAGAATAGTCAGCGCAGACTTACCTGTTGTTCCTGATTTAACTAAGTTTTCTTCTTGGACCCGATTGTGGGGATGTATGGCAAACGTTTTATTGTTTATAGAAAGGTGTGAAATACCTAGTAATGTCCAACTCGATGCAGAAATAATGCAACGTGCAGAAACCGAGTTGTTACGCTACTCACAGATGAAATCCTTCGCGGACGAGATTTATGCACTAAAAAATAACATGCCAATTGCATCATGCAGCCGACTACGTAAGTTTACTCCCACTATAGATGAGCACGGGTTGCTACGTGTCGGCGCGGTGGCAGGATTGACGCTGCTTCCAATGTCGATCCATACCTGAAACGACCTATTATTTTGGATGGACATGATACAATTACAAGATTAATTGTGAAACGATACCATGAAATGGCTGATCATGGCAACAACGAGACAGTAGTCAACGATATTCGACAAAAGTATTGGGTGGTCAACTTGCGCCCTACTGTGCGAACTGTCGCGGCACGATGCCTATATTGCCGCATAAGAAAGGCTAAACCCTCAAACCCACGGATGGGAGATTTGCCGCCGGCGCGGCTCGCCCATCATCAAAGGCCGTTTACTCACTGCGGCGTAGACCTGTTTGGATATATGGAGGTAACAGTGGGCCGACACCACGAGAAAAGATACGGGGTGTTATTCACGTGCATGACAATAAGAGAGATCATATAGAATTAGTGCCATCGCTGTCAGCTGATTCTTTTATTATGGCCTTGAGACGAATGGCAGCTCGACGTGGCTGGCCATACAGGATGTATTCTGACAATGCTACAATCTTCAGAGGTACTGAAGCAGAACTCAGAAGATCGTTCAGAGAAATAAACAACCATGCTAGCGTAAAAGAGGTAAGTACTACACGCCAACTAGAATGGCACTTTATCTCACCTGCTAGTCCTCACATGGGTGGTGCATGGGAGCGTTTAGTCAGGAGTGTCAAGACTGCTCTGAAGGTGGTCTTAAAAGAGCGAGCCCCACGCGACGAAGTTCTGAGCACGTTACTGGCTGAAGTGGAGAATATAGTCAATAGTCGCCCGCTGAGCTATGTTTCGACAGACCATGGCGACCCAGAAAGTTTGACACCGAACCATTTTCTTCTGGGCTCCTCTTCCAACCTCCCGGTTCCTGGAGTATTTGATGATGGTGACCTGCTGAGGAAAAAGATGTGGAGAATCGCTCAACGACTTACCGACGCGTTCTGGCGACGCTGGATGCGTGAGGTACTGCCAAACCTTCTACCACGTCAGAAATGGTGCCAAGAAGGCAATCAACTTAAAAAAGGTGACATCGTGGTAATTGTAGACCCTGCGATGCCCAGAAACGTTTGGCCCAAGGGAATAGTCCATGATGTTCACCCCGGCGTTGACGGACGAGTTAGAATCGTCGATGTAAAAACGCAAGCTGGAATGTTTACCAGACCGGTGTCTCGCTTAGCGTGGCTTAGCGTCCTTGACGGACAATGGGGCGGAGAATGTCTAGACGACGCTATACAACCGCACCTGAAAAGTAAACCTGAAACATAAAATTTTTTTGATGCCATCGTATAGAAGACGCTAAAATAAACATGTTTTGTATGAGCAACTTTTCTCTTAACTTGATAATTATCGAGATAAATGACGGATTGTAAAATGTAAAATTTTCAATGATGGAATATTAGTTACTAGCTTTTGCCCGCGACTTCGTCCGCGTGAACTTTAGTATTAACTTCCATTTGTTATTTCATCCACTACCGTTAGGTAATAATTCCTAAGATAGCAATGTCTGCAAAATATACATAATTTACCTGTGGGGCAAGAGTCACCTATAACTCTTCTGCCGTTTTAAGGTGTCTGAGTAGGTAACAATCATCCAAAATTACAGACGTTTGCAATTATATTATGATTATGAGTAGAGAGTGAAAAACTATACCCAATTATGGTTTTCAATACTTGTGTGAATGTTGCTCTTGTAAATAAGAATCATGTACAATTTATTACTATTTTTTTAAACCATTCAATTTAGTTCAGTTTACATGTATCACTTTGAGGGCTGAATCACGAAAGTGACTACTTCCTAACCAAGTAACCACACCCATGAAGCCCGGTTTTTTTATGAAACATGCACTTACTGAATTCGTACCGCTGCGCTCCCTCTTATTAGTCGTAAAAGCTATTGTTGTGAACTCGAAATTAGAGCCCCAGCAGAATGTAGAAGCCTAGAGCTACTTTCCTCCTTCCAAGTAGCCACCTTGTAACAATTTGAAGCTAGGCGGAAGGCTTTTCTTTTCAACAGAACCTTGACTCCCGGCAGATGACTAAAGAGGGAGTAAGATCGATGCAATATCCTTCCATATCTCTCGCACGCACGCACCTCCTAATTCCAAATAATAAAAAGAACCCCCCATCATATCCCCGTCATACCCCTGCACCCGCGCGCCGCGCAGGCGAGGACCGAGTTAAACGGTCCACCTATAGGTACCAGGAGCGCATACGCAAGCAGAAGTTTCGATGCAGCCACTAACAGTTGAGATCGAGGTACAATAATATAAATTTATTTAAAGAATTCATTAATATATAAATGACGAATATTAATTTATTATTTTTTCGCAATTGTATTAAAAAACGTCGTTTACAACACGTGTGAAATGTCTTTTACCACTCGTACCGAGTCTTGCCACTCGCTTTCAGCTCGTGGCAAGATACCTCGGTACTAGTGGTAAAAAGACATTCTTTTCACACTAGTTGTAAAATGTACTATTCTAATTCCCATCTGAAAATAGATACACACATTTTAGTAAAACTATTGGTAAGTGGGTATACAATTAACCTTTTAGTTACGAGGCGAAGGGATATATTCCTCCCTCATCTTATATTGGTTACCGTAGTCAGGTTTTAACTCCAAACCTGTTACAATAAAATGTTATTTTATGATCTTCATTCACAACACGCTTCTAAATCGCGTAATATATCTTTTGCAGCCGTTTAAATTCACTTGAATTCTAATTTCAGTAAACTACGGAGAAATTCGAACACTTTCCTTAATTTCTATAAAACCGAAGTACATAGGTGGAACAATTTTTTGATATTTTGTAGATTTTGAGTGTTGAAAGGTAATGTAATCGTAAACATTGCTAAATATTTATGCATTATTGTGTATGACCAGAATTAGGCTGTGGGTTGACATTATCCCATGGCCTTATTAGAGTTTAACTGTGCGGGAGCTATTCTTCCCATGGCCCGGTAAATTGTCTTGTCATGTCATAAAAACTCACGTAAGTAATAAAACTGTTTTTGTGTTCAACCTAGAGCGAATTCATTGTACCTAGCTATAAAATCTCCCTTTTAAGACTTCCCCTGAAGAATTTCTTCTTGTAAGGCCTGTGCCGTAAAGTATTTTTACAAATATTTTTGGTGATATTTCATTTATTTTGCTTATTTTTTATGTGTTTATACAACAAAATAATTTGTTACAATATAAAGGTGTAATTAACATCAATTAACAATTTTCTTTAAAATGAAAAGAAGGAGCGGTTGTTTCCCTTCAAGGCTCACTTAAAATTTTGCGAAGCACTGAGTTGAGCTTAAACTGCACGCCACGGCTATATTTTTTATAACCCTGAGAACTTAACGGTTTTGCTCTATGAAAACACAACAATTTATCGATATCAGCCATATTTTTACACCAAAAAATAAGTTGGGTAATTTTACTAAATATTTGTTAATAATCACCTATTAAATATCGATACGGTAAAAAAAAATAAAAAGTTATCTTCATAAATTTCGTAAAAATCAGGCGAAAACGGTATAAACTTTCTTTACTTTATAATTCACTACGTCTATATAAGTACGTTCCTTGGGATACGCGCATAATCCACTTATTTTTGTTTGAATAAACCTTTCTATAGGCCAGATGACACAGACCGTGAGCCAGGTACATGCTAATCGAATCTCAATTTTTTATGACTGTTGGCTAAAAATTACTTCGAATCTACTTGATTCGTCTTGGTTTGGGTCAGATATGGCTTTTCATTACCATTTACTAAACAAGTAAACAAACATTTATACCAAGACACTAGGTATATATATCTAAGATTTTTCTATTATCAAAATCTAATGGGAAAACGCGCTTTATCCTAAAAATTTTAAAGTCTCAAAAAGTTTATTGCACCCTGTCAATTTAAGACGAAGGAGCATCGCACAGCCTCAGAACTCATTCCTCAAAATGGTTATTAAGCCACAATAGACTTAAAAGAAGCCTTTCTTCTTATACCCATTAACACACGTTACAGAAAGTACTTAATCCCGACCTATGAGTTTAAGGATATGGTTTATCCGTAGCTCCTAGAGTACATATTCACCACGATAATAAGGTGATATCTAGTTTGAGATCCTGGGGTCTCAAATCTATCATTTATTTGGATGATATTCTATACATTGGAGATAGTTTCCAGGAATGTCTTTATAATGTTATTGAAAGTTGTGCTATGCTTAAAGTTTATTGTCAATTACGACAAAAGTGAATTACACCCAGAGCAGACTTGCGAATTTTTAGGCGTTAATTCAAAGTAATAAAGTCAAAGTTTGAGTGTTAACACTCAAACTTTGACTCTGGCTTTACCTAAGGAAAACGAAATAAAATTGGACAGCTAGTCCACAAATTTCTACGTCTTCTTAGATGTACCATTCTGGAATTTGCACAACTCATTGGTGTTTTAATTTCAGCCTGCCCCGCGTTAAAACTCTTAGAAAAACAAATATCTCGAGCTGCTAAATAATGATAACAACTATTAAGCTAAAATGAATCCTTCAAAAGTGATACTTGAAGTTCTTAACTTGGTAGATAAACAATGTTTAAACATCAAAAATTGTATGAGATATCCTTGTTTCCAGCTCGAGATTTGCAGTGACACGTCTAACTAAGGTAGGGAAGCTGACTGCGGGAAAAATAAGGTTAACGGCATGTGGAAATCTTCAGAACAGGAAATTAACATGAATTATTTGGAATTACTGGCCATTTTCCTAGGTTTAAAGAGTTGTGCCCGAAATAGGACTAATGGTACAATTGTGTTGCGTGTAGATAACACGACAGCCATATAAGCTAGGTGAATCGCATAGGGGAGTATACAGTTTCCACACTTTAATAATCTGGATCGTTTAATTTGGCAATGGTGCGAGAGGCGAAACATATAGATATTTACCTCCTACGACATTACAAAGGAAAACATTGCGGACGCAGAATCCATGAGATAATAAACTCCGACACAGAACGTGAATTATTAGCCAGACTATTTGAAGCTATAATAAAATGGTTTGGAGAACCCGTTATAAACTTCTCGTTCCAACGCCAAATGCTCAAATTTCGTATCTTGGAAACCTGATCCCGATGCGATAGCCATATATCTATGCATTTACAAGCACTTATAGTACTTCAACGCTTTACCACCATTTTCCTCCATATTAAAATGCCTCGGGTAAATCATAGACAATCAAGCATATGGAATCTTAGTGTAACCCTATTGACCATCGCAGCCGTGGTCCCCATTATTGCAAAGCTTGCTTAAATCGGAAATTATGTTCCTCAATCTCAATAAAACTCTTCTCCGTTCCCATTTCAGGGACTACCATCCCCTACACAAGGGACTTACCCTGGGTATCGCGAGGCTCTGCAGCAGTCCTTCAGTCGAAGAGGCTCACCATCAGAAGCAATGACCCATATGCTGGGATCGCTTTCCGATAGTACGATTAAGCAGTACGACGTCATGTATCAATGTCTGGTGGCAATTCTGCAGCACCAAGGCCATTGACATCTATAATCCTTGTAAAACAACAATGGTGTCGTTTTTAACTGAACAATTTAGTTAAAATTGCGCTTACCTAACTTAACAGTCACCGCTCAGCTTTGTCTTTGTTATTGGGAAACAATGTGGGTTCGGGCGATTGCGTAAAACGCCTACTCAAAGGAGCGTACAAACAAAAACCCAGTGGCTCTAAGTTTATAATCACACTTGGGATCCACAGATCGTTTTAAATCGCATTTACCATTGGTATCCCAACACAAGTTTAAATCTGGGAAAAAATACCAAGAAATTAGTTACTTTACTGGCCATATGTGCGGCCCATAGAGTCCAGACATTAGCGCTTATTAAGATCGAAAACATAGTCACTTCCAATGAGGGCGTCAAAATTGGCATTACAGATATCATTAAAACATCCGCCGCAGGGCGAGAACAACCCGTTCTCTTTATACCATTATTTAGGGAAAATGTAGCTATATGTCCTGCTACAGCTCTCAGAGATTATATTTTTGTAACAAAAAATAAGAGAGCTGATAGTGTAGGAAATCTTTTATTGACATATAGAGCACCTCACAGAGCTGCAACCTCTCAAACCATCGATGGATTAAACAAGTTCTGTCGGAAAGCAGAATAGACGTCGCGGTGTTTAGCGTGCTGTGCGCGCGACACGCCGCCACTTCGGCCGCAAGCCACGCCGGCGTGAGTATCGACACCATCCGGCGCACAGCCGGCTGGACCACGACGTCTACATCGTTTGCCCGTTTTTATAATCGGCCAATATTGGAGGAAGGACTCTTTGCCAGGTCCGTTTGCTTACCAACAAATGATTAGTAAATTAAGCAAGATTGATTAATATTACTTATCCGAGAGTAAGTTAACTAATGTTGATAATTGTACCTCCATTGCAGTAGAAAATAAACATATTTTCTTATCTAATTTCTGTTTCAATCCACATAAAGCAAAACTTTAAAACTCTGAACATCTACCTGGTTATTTATTATATCTGAAGAATGAAACGACGAAATATAATAGATGATCAAACGAACTTCTCGAGCGAAGTTCGATCATTATTATATGAGTCGTTTCATTCGAAGATATAAGAACCCTCCCACCCATGCAACCCTATATATAAAAGTTTTGCATTTTCTCTGAACATAATGAGCGAATATGAAGGTGGGATTGACAGGAAGGGTAAGGTGAACGAATGGATGAACTAAAATTCGTTTAATAGTCAATTGAATTTCTCTTAAATATCGTGCAGAGTCGCCTGTAGGTTTAAAGGACTACTACCTGGTTATTTATTATATCTTCGAATGAAACGACTCATATAATAATGATCGAACTTCGCTCGAGAAGTTCGTTTGATCATCTATCATCCCTTAAAGGGGTTAAATGAGAGGGTGAAAATTTTGAAGTAAGCAGTTTTGATAAAATTTGGTTTAGAGATAGTTTAGGTACTGGGAAAGGACATAGGATAATTTTTATCCCGGAAATCATCCCCTAAGGGGGTGAAATTAGGGGTGAAAATTCGGATGGAACCTATATGAATACAATTTGGTATAGATATAGTTTGAGTCCTGGGAAAGGACATATAGGGTAGTTTTTATCCCGGAAATCCACCCCTAAGGGGATGAAACTGGGATTGAAAATTTGTATGGTGCTACTTAACCGCTGCACCGATTTGGACGAAACATAGGACTGTTTTAATTCCGGAAATCACCCCTAAGGGGGTGAAATGGGGGGTTGAACTTTGGATGGAACCCGTTTAGATGAAATTTGGTATAGAGATAGTTTGATTCCCGGAGAATGACATTAGATAGTTTTGAAAATTTGGATAAATCCCATGGAGATGAAATTTGGTATAGTAGGAGTCCCAGGGAAGCACAATGCATAGTTTTTATCCCGAAAATCAGCTCTTGAGGGGGTGACATTAGGCGTGAAAATGTTGATGGAACCCATTTAGATGAAATTTGGTATAGAGATAGTTAGAGTCCTAGGGAAGGAAATAGAATATTATTTATTTCGGAAATCATCCCCTAAGCGGGTGAAATGGGGGTGAAAATTTGGATGAACTCATTTAGATGAAATTTAGTTTAGAGATAGTTTAAGTCCTGGGAAAGGGCATAGGATAGTTTTAATTCCGGAAATCACCCCCTAAGGGAGTGAAATGGAGGATGAAACTTTTGATGGAACCCGTTTAGATGAAGTTTGGTATAGAGATAGTTTAAGTCTCGGAGAATGAAAGCGGGTAGTTTTTATCCCTAGAATAGTTCCCAAGGTAATGAAATAGGGGGTGACAATTTGGATAAAACCCATTTAGATGAAATTTGGTATAGAGATAGTAAGAGTCCCAGGGAAGATTCATAGTTTTTATCCCGAAAATCATCTCCTGAGGGGGTTCTTAAAACTTTGTAAAAACATTACTTATTTGAGTACAAACAAAGTGCTTTCAGCGTTTTGGAAAATTCCACCCCTAAGAAGGTTAAAAAGGGCTGCAAAGTTTATATGGGGAAACTCTTTTTGGGATATGAGCTTAAAAGTTTGTAGGACGATTAGTTATTGAAATACAAAAAAAAAAGGATATTCAGCGTTTTAGTAAATTCCACTCCTAAGGGGGTTAAAAGTGGGTGCAACATTTGTGTGGAGGAAACATTTTTTTAGCCGATTTACAATTTTGTAGAATGCTTACTAATTAAAAATTAAATTAAATACTTTCAGCATTTTAGAAACTTCGATCTTTAGGGGTTTATAAGAACGTTTGAATGAAGAAAATATTTTTTTAGCGAGGGACTTAAAACTTTGTTGAAAGATTACTTATTACAATAAAAATCAAGTACTTTTAGCGTTTTGGAAAATTCGTCCCCTAATGAGAATAAAAAGGGGTGCAAGGTTCGTATGGGAAACCCATTTTTTGAGCTAGAGACTTGATATTTTGTAGAAAAAATACTTATTACAATAAAAAAACTTAGTGTTTTCTTTTCAATTTTTCCCCGAAAAGCGTTAATTCAAAGGTTCAAAGTTTGTATGCAGACTATCAGAGCAAGAAAATTTTTAAGTATGAGAATTGTAACTTCGATCTTAGTATGTTTGTTAAAAGACTACAAAACTCATTTCAGCGTTTTTTGAAATTCATCCCCTAAAAGGTACTATAAGGGTGTTCAAAGTTTGTATGGAGAGCAAAACATTTTTAAAGTAAGGGATTTGTAACTTCAGTTTTAGACTGTTTACTACAAGACTACAAAGCTAATTTCAATGATTTTAAAAATTAATTCAAAAACATTTAGACGATAACATGTTCTACGCGGACGAAGTCGCGGGCAACAGCTAGTTTGTAATAAAACGGGGATGTCACTTTTTCGGCTTCTATAAAACACTGTGCGTGTAGTAATTTTGGTATTTTATATTATAACTGTGATTTTACCATTGAAAATCGCAATTTTGGTGAAGTGGAACTGATGATGAAGACTACAGATGACTTATGGAACTCCTCGAAGATGTAAAGTACGTCAAAGATTCTGACATGATTCCGTTGAAGTAGCAACTAATGAAGTGTTAATTCTAAGATCCTTGAGGAATCAACGGAACTCCTAAAATAATATCAGCCCACAGATAGCGGCTTGGGTTTTTCTGTAATAATCAACGCATTTGCTCTCGGAGAGCAGTTCATGGAGTAATTTGGAAAGGAATTGTGGAAATTTTCATGTAGGTAAGTACCTATGTGGCATGGCGAAGCGAAGTACTGAATTGAAGTCGGTTTAAACTTTGTTTTTAAAGTAAATTATATGATATGTAGATCTATCCAGAAAAACATTTTTTTTAAACTTGCCCCCTAAAGGGGTGAAATAAGAGTTGTACCGAGAAGACGTTCATTTAAAAACTTAGAAATTTGAAAGTTCGCATACACATTCTTTATTTATAAACCAGATAATTGACATAGCATTTTCATCAAAATTCATTCCCTAGGCCCTAGGGGGTGGAAAGGCCATATGCAAAAGTTGAGAATTTGCGCACAGGTACCTACGTCGATTTCTGAAATGCATCCCCTAAAAGCGTTAATAACGTCTTCTGACGCCTTGGCGCTAAGTAGGAACCGTCTACGCATGCTGGTCAGGGTGCTTACTGGGCACTGCCGCCTAAATAAGCACATGCAAACGATAGGACTGTGTGACACAAGGCAGTGCAGATTCTGCTTCGAAGCAGAGGAGACGCCTACACACATCCTAACCGATTGCCCTTGCCTCATGCACAGTCGTAACTCCTTCCTGGGCAAACACATCATGTGCCCGGAGGAGATCAAATTTCTTGAGTTCAACAAAATCCTGCAATTCTTCGAGTTTGCAGGACTTGACCAAGAATTGTAGTAAGTGGCGATCACAATAGATCAGCGATGGTCGCAGTGATATAAGGGCTTTGACAGCCCGAAAGCCACTACCTTGAAAAAAAAAAAAAAAGCGTTAATAAGGATATATAGTTTTTTATCATTTAATCACAATGCTAGCAAGAATCAAAGCATATTTGTTTAGCTTTTATACGATATAACACACGTTTATATATATTACATGGTTCAGGTAAAATCCCCACTTTTCAAAAAGCCTCCGCGGCAATGAAAATTACGTTATTAAGTACTACTTATTACTGATGAACTAGACACTTAAGAGACTGCCTCTCTGCAGTTTTGCGGTGCACATAACATGTCTAATAAATAACAATAACATACTAAAAGTTCGTGCTGGTTACTGGAAAATAGTGATTTCGATAAAATGAATCTTGTAGGGGAAACTTGCTTTGCGTTGTTGGTTTTTTGAGCACAATTTTCCCCATTTTGCTCTTGTCTTAAAATAAAAAACTAAAATGTAAAAATTAAAATAGGTACTAGATATCATTTGTGTTGTACATTATATTCGTGTATTTTTTCTGATTTTGCCGCAAAGTCTGAAAGTCCTTAGATTTTTGTTACCCGACTGCCGAAGGAGAGGGTTATGTTTTTCGAGCGTATGTATGTATGTATGTATGTATGTATGTATGTATGTGTGTATGTCTTATTCTTTGACACGCCCTGCAGCCTAAACCGTACGTCGGATTTTGACATATGAGGTGTCGTTGGATTCCTCGTAATCGTGGGAGTGACCTAGGCTATAATATCTGTAAAAAATCAGCCAAGTGCGAGTCGGAACTCGGCAAAATAGTGTTCAACCGTAAACCAGTAGAGGAAGATAGGGACTCACAGTGACAAGGATGCATTTTGTTTCGAGATTTTTACCTAATAGAGTAAATAATATGTAGAACTGAAAATAATATGTAAAACTAAACAAACTGTTTTTGCACATGCACATTGCAAACTGTGCTTTGACTGTTTGTGCACATCCTGTGCTGGTTTTGGATATTAATGCCTCCATTAAAGGTGTGATGATACTTTTTATTTGACGTATCAGCTAGAATATATACCTATCTACATCAACCTATTTTCGACATTTATAAATATTTGACTTCAACTGTGTATTTTTGGCATTCATCATAAATATAAATAATCGACACACACCTTGAGATAATAGCAAAGATTAAAGCGACTTGTTCGGCGAGAAAAAGCATTACGTGCTCTCATGTTACATAAAACGGAACAGCTATTTCCGGTACTTATAATAATTACAAAGGTAATACGCCAAGACAATCATACTCGAAGGTATATTAATTCTAATAGAATTTGACTGCTAGTGAGTGGGATTACAAAGGTAATACGCCAAGACAATCATACTCGAAGGTATATTAATTCTAATAGAATTTGACTGCTAGTGAGTGGGCAGCTCGACTGTTATAGGTTCTTAAGCCGCCCGAAGGCCTCTAACTCGGCTTAACGACTACTGTCATAGACAGCTCCGGGATCAACTGCTTAGCGTGCCTTCCAAAGCACGGAAGCGCTCATCTATAGTAACCACTCAAACAGGCGGTCACCCATCCAAGGACTGACCGCTGCCATCTATGCTTTACCTGCGTTATCGTTTCCGATTCGCGGGCGCCGCAGGGCTATGAAAGCTTCGTGAATTGAGATAAAGACGACGGTCACCATCCTTAGAAATAATGCAGCTTGAGCTGTATTATTTCTTAGGATGACAGACGGATCCGTTTAATAGGGAAAACGATGTTAAGGCCAAGGAGTCATTGGCCTTAACATCGTTTTCCCCATCGTTCTCCTTGGCAAGGACAGAACACACGCGTAGCTGTCGGCAGAGGAAGATAACAAAATGGCTATTGGAAGGACTTATTCTCTTAAATGAATTTAAACAATTTTGGGTTGGAATAGAGTTGCATTTGTTTTGTTTTGGTCATCTCTTGAAACAAAAGAAATTCAACTCTATTTCTTACATTAGTTTGATTCAAATTTCAATGGCATTTTGTGTCGTATGGTGGGCGCCACGAGGGTATCACGGGGAGTGATTCCGAAGGAGAGATTCGTAAAGGTGAGTGTTACACACTGTGCAGCGCACGGGTCGACCGAGGGGTGCGAGTTGGCCGTATTTGCTGCTGATTGGGCCTCCTGCGAGCCTAAGGTATTTTTTATATACAGGTGACAAGTTCAGTGACACGACACGAGAGGCTATCAGTCGACTATGGGATCATAGTCGGCTGACAGCGCGCGTGTCGTGTCACCGTTCCTGTTACCTGTACGTAAAAAAGACCTAAGTAACAGAGGTTCCAGTGTACAGCGAACGGTGAGCGTGTCTCTGTCTGTTGACGATCGGTTATATTCCACGGACAATCTCAATAACAATAGATTCGTAGTGGATTGAGAATTGACTGAAATATAATATACATATATATATAAATATATAATACTAATAAATAAAACGTTTACTTGCGGTGTTTGAGATGGTACAGATGACATTGTAAAGTAGGTTTTCAAAGTTGATTTTAAGTTAAAATTATATATATATCAGTTTTAGCTATTGTCTATAAAAGTGCAGCCTACTGAGTATTATTAGAAGAAATAAGGGAGTTTAAAGTGATAAACTTCCTTATTTCTTGATTAAAGTTTGAAGTGTTATTTATTTTATATAGATTGATTTAGCGAATCGCCTTTTAAAATGATTTATATGAGTCGCGATGCGTTTTCTCTTCAAATTAATAATTATTTGTGTCTATGTTTCTTACTTGCAATAAATGTAAGACCGCCTCTGCTCAGGCAGGTAGGTACTTAATAATCGAGTAAATGCCACATGGAATTATCTTACAATGCGGTTCGTTCTGGTAATTTATTGAATATTATATCAGTTGTAGTTTAAGACGTGAAACAAAACTTAGCAATATAAGAAACCACCTTATATATATAACAGCCGTCCAAGTCGCGATGCACATACTATATTAATCAATACGTATCTCGATCGTGACGAAAAGGAATTGATTAATTTAGCATGTACCATGTAAAGATGTTTCATAAGGCAGCAAACTTAATTAGTATAATATGACGGTTAATTGAACTGGGTGAACACAGTCTTTCAAATTGTAAAGGTAAATTAAATAAATCTCGGAATACGTCAAGTAACAATGAATTAAAGCGTGATTAAGCTTAACTAATATTATATTAATGCGCATCATTCTTTTTGCGTTTGTAAAACGTTTTTCTTTTTTACGTTATTTTTTTTATGAATAGATATTATGATAATGCGCATAATTCTTTTTGCGATTAACGCATCATTCTTTTTGCGTTTGTAAAACGTTTTTCTTTTTTACGTTTTTTTTTATGATATGATTTTTTATTTAGTTTTTTTTTAATTAAACGTTTTTTTTTGACGGATCGGTGTGATGGTGGTTTCCAAATTGGCGGGATTCACTGATTCTTCTCAATCTTAGCAGCATGTTATGCATCTTCATATATCATGTTTTCATGTTTATGTGTTCTTTCTTCATTATTATTTTTACAATAGTATTATTATTATTTATTATCATAAAGGGGGTATAATTTTACAAATAACGACTGTCCCACAAAATTTGACTGTGGGATCAGAGTCTCTTCACTAACTAAATTCACATAACTATTACTATACTTATGAGTATGCTATTTATGCTATATGCTATTTATGAAATAATTAAATAATATTTTTTTTAAATGTGGCTCCAGTCAGATATCTGTCATATGGTTGGTAGTCTGATATATGGTTACATTATGAATAAGGTACAGTAGCCATTACATACATCATACATCGGAGCAAACAAACAACTCACAAACATCGGAACATAACTCTTATTTTCAAGGCATTAGGGCGCATGTGCCGATATTGTTGAACACCTATAGTGTACCGATGTATGTGATGGCGACTGTATACATATATACATTTTTATTAGTTTTTGAATATTATACAATAAAAAAAATTATTACAATTATTGAGTAATTTGCCATAATTTCATCTGAATTAACGTTTTTTCTTGTTTCTGTCTAAGCTACGCTCGTAGTGCTACGCCGTAGTCCGAAGCAGCTTAATCTCCATTATGTATAGTTGAAAGCGCTCTTATTTCTTGATAATGTTTTGCGTCTTGATTAATTTCAAATGGGTTTTTTCAGTAGAGGAGAATGCGTTTGTGGCTGGAACTGATGTTTGTTCTTGATTAAAATTTAATTGATACGGAGAGCATGTGCGAAAAGTTGAACTGACGAGATTCCAATTTCAATGTTGATTGAAGTAAGTTAAACAAAATCGATGTAGGTACTTGCGGCAACCCATAATCTGTTGTAAATTGTTTTTATTTTGCGTAGTTTTCTTCACTTATTGCCAATCAAGGTTGAGTTGCTATCGCTAGACACTGCTGCATCCAAATTTTCTTCTGGTCGTAGCGGTTTACGGTTTACCGTTCCACTGGAATCAAGAGAGCCAGGACGAGAGTAAATATACCCTGCGCACTTGACTGCTTCCGAATAAAGGACTGCCATTAACGCCAGAGTTGAAACAGTCGCCGAGGTCGAAACCGGTCAGTACGTCTAGCACAACTTGCTGCTGATTCGTGTCGCGCGCGACTCAGCGACTCCTGTCTCACTCGTATTGTGCAAATTAGAAAGAGGCGGGTGGATTCTCTCGACTCGCGTCGCGCTTGTTGTGTCAGTTGTGCTAGCCCCGCAGTACGTCTTGCACAACTTGCTACTGAGTCGTGTCGCGCGCGACTCAGCGACTCCTGTCTCACTCGTATTGTGCAAATTAGAAAGAGGCGGGTGGATTCTCTCGACTCGCGTCGCGCTTGTTGTGTCAGTTGTGCTAGCCCCGCAGTACGTCTAGCACAACTTGCTGCTGAGTCGTGTCGCGCGCGACTCAGCGACTCCTGTCTCACTCGTATTGTGCAAATTAGAAAGAGGCGGGTGGATTCTCTCGACTCGCGTCGCGCTTGTTGTGTCAGTTGTGCTAGCCCCGGGACAGACTAATATATGCGACTCTGATGAAGCTGCAGGCGTCCATAGACTGTTTGACGTTTTATGCATACCGTCGTGATATTAGTCGTAGCGTTCCAATAAATTGTAGTGTCGATAAAATGCACTGTTCGATGGTTTGCACGCTGGTTGTAAGTATTTGGCGAAAGAATAAAGCTTCGAAGGTTTCTTCAGAATTGGCGAGGAGATTAAAGAGATGAAGTGGTTGTAGATCTCCTTTTAACGTTTCAGAGTTGAAAATGGCAAATTATGGTTTTAAATTTAAGGAATTTAACAACAATAACTTATAATCATTAAGTACAAAAATATTCAAATTCATGTTTGTTAATCTAATCGTCTTTTTTTTTTTTTTTTTTATCTTACAAAAACTTAAACGCTAGTTTTACAAAATATGTTCCGCCAAACTGAGGACGGTTTTTTGGCGGATAATACGCTCGTTACCACTGTTATTTTTATCCGAACTACTTACATTAACCCTAATAAACTAAACCAGGAAAAAGCGTTCCTACAAATAACTACATTATTTATTTAAGTAAAGTAAGTATACCTCGGTTACGCAACACGTCATGCCTTGCGCTACTTAACCCTTTATCAAATAAATCTAAGAGTTCTAGTTTTAATCTTTTTTTAAATATAATTTTA
This sequence comes from Epinotia brunnichana, assembly GCA_963854355.1. Taxonomy (NCBI): domain Eukaryota; kingdom Metazoa; phylum Arthropoda; class Insecta; order Lepidoptera; family Tortricidae; genus Epinotia; species Epinotia brunnichana. The sequence goes on from CAWKZR010000017.1 coordinate 189,893, forward strand.
CTACTACACTTAGTTTATAATAATCCTAAGCAAGTAATATTCGAGTTTTTTTCTCTACTTTCTTTTGTTAAAATGGATTTCTACGAAAACTATGTTACTTCTTAATTAAAACAAACAACATCATAAATAAAAATAAACTAACAACTACATCTAATCGTGACATACTCTGAGATTTAAATTGAAAATAATGCATCAACAAATTGACATGCCTTTGGCAATACTAAAGTACCTAATTATGCTCCATCTTAAATATTTTTTTGTTTGGTATATTAACATAATTTGATCTGTGTGATTTTGATCATAATATACTGATTGAACCAGAGACCGAATCAATCATTGTTCAAATAATATACTGATTGAACCAGCGACGGAATCAATCATCGTTCAAATAATATACTGATTGAACCAGCGACCGAATCAATCATCGTTCAAATAATCGGTCATTTGTCACGTGATGCGGTTACAAGTTGCTCAATTACTATGTCACTTTTTGCGTGTATTATAATGTTTAGATTTAGATAGAGTAAATGTGCTCCATCTTGCTTAATTTATTGTTCGAAATTGTTTTGTTAATAAAAACTCTTCAATTGAAGAGTTTTTATAGTGATATACTAATGAAGCGAGCGGCCTGTTCTGACTGAATAGCGAATTGCGGTCCAAAATGTTCAAATTTCAAATCAAGTGTATTATACAATAATACAATTGCTGGTAAAAGTTAATAATTTCAACAGCTGCATACTACAGAGACAATAACAATAAATGATATTTTGAATAAATGAGTAACACATTAAATCAAGAAAAAAAAATCGTTCTTGTTTTAGAACATTGATACGGGCTTTTATTGTACACTACTTTTATATTATAATGGATTTACATTGTCACCTTGGTATGGAATGAGATATATATTTTGCGAATTGTAAATTAGGATATTATTGAAAAAAGTCTAGAAATATGGATAAAAACATGTATACACATAAGAATAATTGATAAATACATATATAAGGGATTGAAAAAAGCTCGACCATGAATAATAATTCCTGCCGAGTTTATTTCAATCCCTTGCAACAGTCAATTTTCAAGCCGCTACGATCCGAATCTATTGTTTGTTATTGACATTGTCAGTGGAAATGATCGTCAACAGAGACAGACTTACCGTTCGCTGACTAACCCCTGCATTACAGCGGCGCTACCACGATCTTCGAATCTCGAACTTCGTTATATCTCCGTCTCTATCGCACTTATAGTTTATGGTACTCAAGCGACAGAGGCGGAGATATGCGAAGTTCGTGGTACCGCCGCAGCTCGCAGAAGGGCTCGTTCATAACCACTCGCCGCAATACGTCAGCTGCAGTTACGTTCAGTATTGCCATTGGGCCCCCCTTGCCGAGTGCTACTCGCGTGATTTGTCCTTGGACCCAACTTCGTTCTGTATTAAACGGTCTGCCGTCCCTATTTTAATCCAAACAGAGGCGATCGACTCATCCACTGCCGATTGTTATCAAACTGATATCACACCTCAGGCCACCGAGTCATACTTCAAGCGCAGCTACGCAAAAAATGATGAACCTCATTTTCAGAAATCTACGATGAAAATTGTTCAGAGAAAGCCTACAATACGAGTATATTCCATAATTTGCTTGTACCTACTGTTCCATAATATTTGCTTTCCCATAATAAAACAAGTGAAATCAAAAGAATTTTCGAAAAACCCAACTGTATTTTTGTGTTTCGTACCAAAATCGGTCCAACGGAACACTTATGCGATCACTCGGAGGCTGTCCGTTTGTCACAGCCACTTTTCTCGAAGACTGTTTGACATAGGAAGATGCAATTTGGTTTAGATATAGAAATGTCTGGCCTCATTACATAAATAAAGTTAAAAAGGTGTAAACCCCAATTAAGGAGGTAGTTTTGGGGGTAATAATGGGTTGATAACTTTTTTTTGGATTGTAAGGAACGTGGGGGGTATCATTCGAAAGCTCATTAAATTTTGAGACGATCGTACAAATTTTGAGTTCTTTTTATTACGATAACTCTTTCTAGAGTAAAAATATAACCAAAGTAACTTTTTTTCATAGAGTGCTTTGATCAGCTCTATTTCATAAATTATAGTTAACTAAGACTTGGAAATACACATACATAACTGAAAATATGTGTAGATGATATGATTTAAATTATATTTACAAATGGAAGTAAATAAAATCGGTATAGCGTCTCATTTTACGCAGGTTCATCTACTTAGTATAAAGTGACCTTCAGTGACAATGAAATTAGGTACTCAGTAGGTATCAAATTATAGTTTTGAAGTCATCGCGGGAAGCTGGATTTCATAACTCGCCAAATAAGACTAATATAAGTCCGACCTTCGATTACGTGTATTTGTTGCGAATCTAGATGTCTATATATACTTGGGCTGAGAGCTTGGAGTGAGATAGGTTGTGAATAATGTATGTATACCTAGGCTATCATCGTGGGAGACTGGACTTCACAAAGATTACATATCTCACCCACTATGGCCAATATAAGTCCAACCTTCGATTACGTGTATTTGTTACGAAAGTAGATTTCAATATATACAAGGGATGATTGGTGAGGAGCGCGATAGGTTGTGAATAATGTATAGGCTATCTATCCCTGTCATACCTACTCGCCGTCTAACAATACAAGAATAAGGATAAGTTTATTTTGGAACAACAACAGGCATATACATCATATAAGGCTTAGATCTAAAGAAGGAATCTAGTGTTGCTTCAAAAAAGGAGTCCACTCAGCATAAGTCGAGACACACAGTGACGACGCTGATTTTCAGTGGATCCGTTAAACTAAAACTAACTTATTAACCTATATAAGAAACTAGCTGTTGCCCGCGACTTCGTCCGCGTAGAACATGTTATCGTCTAAATGTTTTTGAATTAATTTTTAAAATCATTGAAATTAGCTTTGTAGTCTTGTAGTAAACAGTCTAAAACTGAAGTTACAAATCCCTTACTGTAAAAATGTTTTGCTCTCCATACAAACTTTGAACACCCTTATAGTACCTTTTAGGGGATGAATTTCAAAAAACGCTGAAATGAGTTTTGTAGTCTTTTAACAAACATACTAAGATCGAAGTTACAATTCTCATACTTAAAAATTTTCTTGCTCTGATAGTCTGCATACAAACTTTGAACCTTTGAATTAACGCTTTTCGGGGAAAAATTGAAAAGAAAACACTAAGTTTTTTTATTGTAATAAGTATTTTTTCTACAAAATATCAAGTCTCTAGCTCAAAAAATGGGTTTCCCATACGAACCTTGCACCCCTTTTTATTCTCATTAGGGGACGAATTTTCCAAAACGCTAAAAGTACTTGATTTTTATTGTAATAAGTAATCTTTCAACAAAGTTTTAAGTCCCTCGCTAAAAAAATATTTTCTTCATTCAAACGTTCTTATAAACCCCTAAAGATCGAAGTTTCTAAAATGCTGAAAGTATTTAATTTAATTTTTAATTAGTAAGCATTCTACAAAATTGTAAATTGGCTAAAAAAATGTTTCCTCCACACAAATGTTGCACCCACTTTTAACCCCCTTAGGAGTGGAATTTACTAAAACGCTGAATATCCTTTTTTTTTTTGTATTTCAATAACTAATCGTCCTACAAACTTTTAAGCTCATATCCCAAAAAGAGTTTCCCCATATAAACTTTGCAGCCCTTTTTAACCTTCTTAGGGGTGGAATTTTCCAAAACGCTGAAAGCACTTTGTTTGTACTCAAATAAGTAATGTTTCTACAAAGTTTTAAGAACCCCCTCAGGAGATGATTTTCGGGATAAAAACTATGAATCTTCCCTGGGACTCTTACTATCTCTATACCAAATTTCATCTAAATGGGTTTTATCCAAATTTTCACCCCCTATTTCATTACCTTGGGAACTATTCTAGGGATAAAAACTATCCGCTTTCATTCTCCGAGACTTAAACTATCTCTATACCAAATTTCATCTAAACGGGTTCCATCAAAAGTTTCATCCTCCATTTCACTCCCTTAGGGGGTGATTTCCGGAATTAAAACTATCCTATGCCCTTTCCCAGGACTTAAACTATCTCTAAACTAAATTTCATCTAAATGAGTTCATCCAAATTTTCACCCCCATTTCACCCGCTTAGGGGATAATTTCCGAAATAAATAATATTCTATTTCCTTCCCTAGGACTCTAACTATCTCTATACCAAATTTCATCTAAATGGGTTCCATCAACATTTTCACGCCTAATGTCACCCCCTCAAGAGCTGATTTTCGGGATAAAAACTATGCATTGTGCTTCCCTGGGACTCCTACTATACCAAATTTCATCTCCATGGGATTTATCCAAATTTTCAAAACTATCTAATGTCATTCTCCGGGAATCAAACTATATCTATACCAAATTTCATCTAAACGGGTTCCATCCAAAGTTCAACCCCCCATTTCACCCCCTTAGGGGTGATTTCCGGAATTAAAACAGTCCTATGTTTCGTCCAAATCGGTGCAGCGGTTAAGTAGCACCATACAAATTTTCAATCCCAGTTTCATCCCCTTAGGGGTGGATTTCCGGGATAAAAACTACCCTATATGTCCTTTCCCAGGACTCAAACTATATCTATACCAAATTGTATTCATATAGGTTCCATCCGAATTTTCACCCCTAATTTCACCCCCTTAGGGTATGATTTCCGGGATAAAAATTATCCTATGTCCTTTCCCAGTACCTAAACTATCTCTAAACCAAATTTTATCAAAATTGCTTACTTCAAAATTTTCACCCTCTCATTTAATCCCTTTAAGGGATGATTTCCGGATTCAAACTCAAACTATTTATAAACTAAATTACATCCAAATCAGTGCCGCGGTTTAAAAAACTCGATATAAATGTTCACCCTCAATTTCACCCACTTAGGGGTAGATTTCCGGGATAAAAACTACCCTTTGTCCTTCCCCGGGACTCAAACTATCTCTATACCAAATTGTATTGAAATGAGTTTCATCCGAATTTTCACCCCTGATTTCAACCCCTTAGGGGATGATTTTCGGGATAAGAACTATCCTATGTCCTTTCCCAGGATTTAAACTATCTCTGATACAAATTTCATCAAAATTGGTTACGTCCAAATTTTCACCTCCTCATTTCACCCTCTATTTTACCCCCTTAGGGGATGATTTCCGGGATCAAACCTATTCTTTGTCCTTCCCCGGGACTCAAACTATTTAAATACCAAATTTCATCCAAATCAGTGCAGCGGTTTAAGTAGCTCCATACAAATTTTCACCCCCAATTTCATCCCCTTAGGGGTGGATTTCCGGGATAAAAACTACTCTATGGCCTATCCCGGGACTCAAACTATATCTAAACCAAATTGTATTCCAATGGGTTCCATCCGAATGTTCACCCCTTATTTCATCCCCTTAGGGGATGACTTCCGAAATAAATACTATCCTATGTTCTTTCCTAGGATTTAAACTATCTCCAAACCAAATTTCATCAAAATTGGTTACCTCCAAATTTTCACCCCCTCATTTCACCCCCTTAGGGGATGATTTACGGTTGATCCCGTAAATAAACTAACCTAACCTTTTTTTTTTTTTTTTTTTTTTTTTGACGCTGGGGAAATGTGTTTGCACATACCCCCCGGCCCGGGGAAGGCCATAGTGGGGGGTTATGTGGGGATCTCTCCTTCCGCAACCCCCTCCGCATAAGGTGGAGGGAGGGGAGGAGCCTACCCACTAAAACCCCAGCGGCGTCATCCTCTCCTGCCGTTAAGGGGACCGTCATGGGATGCAGCATTTCTTACCACGACGACCCCCGGCGGCCCTGGCTGCTACGCCAGGACACCCGCGCCAAGGGAGGGGAAGGTCAGAGACGCTTGACCTTCCCCCCAGACGTGTAGGGCCATGTGCAATGTGGGCCCCCAACCCACTGGCCCTACTGGGGGAAGACGCGGCCCGCGGCAGCAAACCGCGCACGCCTTCGACCCCTCCGTCTGCGCCGGAGCGGGAGTGCGTCCGCATTTTCCTCGCGCTCCCGCTCCGCGGCCTCCTTCTGCGATATGACGACTTCGCAGAAGGCGGCCACCGCCTCCCAAGATCTCTCGCTCCTCAACATGGCCGCCACCACGTTGGACAGCGAGAGGTCATCCACTCCGAGGGCCAACACCATTGTGCGGCGCTCTTCGGCCCAGCGAGTGCACCACTCCAAGGTGTGCTGGGCCGTATCGTCCTCCGCGCCGCACTCATGGCAGGCGGGGCTACCCTCTCTTTTAATCCTGTACAGGTAATGACCGAAACAGCCATGTCCGGTCATCACCTGCGCAAGTCTGAACCCCACCTTGCCATGGGCCCTCTCCAGCCAACTGTCCAACGACCCGAGGAGTGCCCCTATGGTGCGGACTCCATAGGGGGAGCCCTCGAGGTCACCTTTCCACCTCTCCCTCAACCTCCTCTGCGTCTGCCTCCTGGCCTCCCTCAAAACTAACCTAACCTAACCTAACCTAACCTAACCTATCCTTTGTCCTTCCCCGAGACTCAAACTATTTAAATGCCAAATTTCATCCAAATCGGTGCAGCGGTTTAAGTAGCTCCATACAAATTTTCACCCCCAATTTCATCCCCTTAGGGGTGGATTTCCGGAATAAAAACTACCCTATGTCCTTTCCCAGGACTCAAACTATCTCTAAACCAAATTGTATTCAAATGGGCTCCATCCGAATTTTCACCCCTTATTTCACCCCCTTAGGGGATGATTTCCGGGATAAAAACTATCCTATGTCCTTTTCTAGGATTTAAACTATCTCCAAACCAAATTTCATCAAAATTGGTTACCTCCAAATTTTCACCCCCTCATTTCACCCCCTTAGAGGATGATTTACGGGATTCAACCTATTTAATGTCGTTCCACGGGACTTAAATTATTTATATACCAAATTTCATCCAAATCAGTGCAGCGGTTGTAGTAGCTCCATACAAATTTTCACCCCCAATTTCATCCCCTTAGGGGTCGATTTCCGGGATAAAAACTACCCTATGTCCTTTCCCGGGACTCAAACTATCTCTATACCAAATTTCATCTAAATCGGTTCAGCGGTTTAGGCGTGAAGAGGTAACAGACAGACAGACAGACAGACACACTTTCGCATTTATAATATTAAGTATGGAAGTATGGATATTAACCTAAGAATATACATATCGTCATCTAGTACCCATAGTACAAGCTTTGCTTAGTTTGGGACTAGGTTGATTTGTGTATGATTGTCCGCAAAATATTTATTTAAATATTTATTTTATTTACTATACGGTATACATGTATAGTCCACGCTATGTCCAGCGAACCAAAACCTGTACATATACATATCATCTCCATCGGTTATTTCCGTATTTCCCAATGAACCCTATGAATTTTCTGCATCTAGTAATAATGAGATTTATCAGTGTCATAAATAGTCATAATCTATACCAAATTCAAATAAAGAACTCCGTACTTCATAAATGTTTTGTTTTTAGTGTTCTGTATTTAAAATTGATATAGACCTAAGATTAATGAACCAAACAGAGGCGACAGTTATTTAGCGTACATCATCTAGTAGGTATGGAATGGAAAATGGAAAGAAATTAAATATTTTCTAGAATAGAGGTACTTACCTACCAGTAACAGTACATATAGTAACAGTTGTGCACCGGGGGTCTGAGTGCCGCGGCAAACTGTACCTAACCATCGATTTTTGACAGTATTATGAGCATATAACGTTATATCAACATCGGTACAATATCGCAATTTATTTTTTATTATTTTTCCTAAATTATTTCATTAGTGGCATGCAAAGTCAACATTGTGAATGTATTCATAAATACATATACCAACCAGAGATAAAACTAATTATTTCAAGATGTGTGTCGATTGTTTATATTTATGATGAATGCCAAAAATACACAGTTGAAAGTCAAATATTTATAAATGTCGAAAATACACCAACGATTGTCATTTGTGTAATTTTAAGTACTTAGTCAAGAAGGGATCGGAACCGGTTAGTTGCTAAAACCTCGGTTTACCACAAATCTCGAACTATTTTATACTTCACATGTAGGACTCAGTTGTGTTTTGAGGTAACGAGTGCGTATTATTAGATTGCCCAATTAGAAATGATATTATTATCAAAAGAACGAAAAAGAACCGTTTTCGTTCCCATACAAACAATACCGGTTTCCGATCCCTGAGTCAAGGTTGATGTAGATAGGTATATTAGTATATACTATATCTGATACGTCAAATAAAAAGTATCATCACACCTTTAATGGAGGCATTAATATCCAAAACCCATTGCACAGGATGTGCACAAACAGTCAAAGTATTGATATTTGTGCCCGTTGAGGTATCTATGAAGTGTGTAATGACACACTGCATATTATGATTGATATTTGTGCCCGTTGAGGTATCTATGAAGTGTGTAATGACACACTGCATATTATGATTGATATTTGTGCCCGTTGAGGTATCTATGAAGTGTGTAATGACACACTGCATATTATTATGATTGCTGGTTTTGTTCAAATGTCAGTGGAGTGGGTACGATCATCGAATTTACTGATTAGAGTCTGACCAGCGAGTCGTGACAGTGAAAAACAGCGGCAAATTTAAAAAAAACGCATGTTGGTAACACGACATGTATGGAGCCGTCATAAGTACTTATAACTGACAGTTTATTTCATAGCTATAGCATAGCAAAATGCTACTGTCACGACTCGCTGGTCAGACTCTGCTTTAGTTCAAAGTCATATCGTAAAAGATTTAACAATTTTATTTTACCCTTACCTACATATTAAAAGTTTAGGAAAATTAAAAAAGAATTGTAATACATATACGTAATTCCTACACCTACTGTATTTTGTCATAAAAGTACGGATTGGTATAGGTAACTAAAAGATCAAAAACTACAAAGAGTTTGGCTTATAAAAATGTGCACAGTTTGTTTATAATACATTTTCAGTTCTAGATATTATTTACTCTATTAGGTAAAAATCTCGAAACAAAATGCATCCTTGTCACTGTTTACCTTCCTCTACTGGTTAACGGTTGAACACTATTTTGGGAATTCCGACTCGCACTTGGCTGATTTTTAGGGTTCCGTACTCAAAGAGTAAAACGGGACCCTATTACTAAGACTTCGCTGTCCGTCCGTCCGTCCGTCCGTCCGTCCGTCTGTCTGTCACCAGGCTGGCTCTCAAGAACCGTGATAGCTAGAGAGAGTTAAAATTTTCACAGATTATGTATTTCTGTTGCCGCTATAACAACAAATACTAAAAACAAAATAATTTTTTTTTTCAGGGGGGCTCCCATACAAAAAACGTGATTTTTTTGCCGTTTTCATAGATAATGGTACGGAACCCTTCGTGCGCGAGTCCAACTCGCACTTGGCCGGTTTTTTACAGATATTATAGCCTATGTCACTCCCACGATTACGAGGAATCCAACGACACCTCATATGTCGAAATCCGACAAACGGTTTAGGCTGCAGAGCGTGTCAAGAATAAGACATACACACATACGCACGAAAAACATAACGAGGAGGGACCTTCGGAAGTCGGGTAAAAAATATCTTCCAAAAATAAAAAAGTATAAATGGATCATAAAATCACTAAAGCGCCGTTGTGCTACGAAAAGAAAACTGTATTTTAAGCATCAAAGAAGTACACAAAATAAAGACCTGAATAAACAAAGGCTGCATAACTACGAGGGGCGTCTGATAAGTTCTAAGCCTAAAACATAAATTGAAAGAAAGGTCTGAACCATATATTTTGATTTAAATAAATATCTATTCTCGAGTAAAATACACTTAACACATTAGTCATACAATTTTTCATCGCCCCAAAAAAAAATGTTTAGTTTTGCCCTTAAAATAGCCCTACAAAACTACTATGTCAGTTTTATTTTCGTCTTATCTTTGGAAGCGTAACTCGTTTTTCAAATTAGTTAACCGAATATTGTAACTCGAAACCAGATCTATGGTCGGGTAGGCGATTAATATTAGCGCATCAAGTCTATTTGATGATCTGCCTGGCAACTCATGACAAGTGAACAGACATGGTGTCCTATGAAAATATCACTTTGGATACGAGTTTACCACGTGGTTCCTGAAAACCGGCTTTGCGTACTGGCCTCAACAACTTTGTGCAATAATGACAAGTCCCTGTCGTCCCTTTTGACAAGTATACATTTCCTAAAATACCTTCATCGAACGAAGACACGATTATAGAACTCTTTTAGACGACTTTTATTATTGCAATTCTTTGGTAGTAATTTATATTTTTTTAATCGCATCATGTAGATATTTCTTATAATCGGGTCATACTGGCATGCGTAAATTACATCTACGGAGACGATATAATAGAAAACTGCATTAGAATTGCTATTGCCTAATTCTAATAAATGTCCCAACTTTATAGTCACGATTCTGTATTGAGCGCCCTGGCCATTTGTGTAGCATACAGTTTAAGGATGTTTATTACGTTCTATATCCGTGTAAAGTTTATTTTGTCCATTTCTTACGAATCTTTAGCATTTTTTCTACCTGCTACATTTTTAGATTTTTATAAGACTGAACATATTTTTTTATTGTTTATACATTTTCCCAGACACTACCACCATAGTTCGCCCTGAGCGGGGATTGACATTATGGCGCTAATGTCCTTTTTAAATAAAGCGGACTTACACTTTTAAAATAGCGTACAAAAAGATGGTAGACTGCAGAATATGAATTAACTCTTCAAATTTTACTGCAGGGGATATTCTCTTTCTAACAAGAGGTTACCTTTATAAGCGGAATTGAAAAATGCCGAAATACCCGACTTTGGCAGAAATGGTGACCTTTTCTTGCCTGTTGTCGCGAAGCCACTTCTGGTCACTCTCATGGCCGCGAATGAGAACCTATAGCACTTAAGCTAAGACCCGTATTAGCATATATGCAACTATAAACATACCCTTACAACTTGCGGAATCCTTTATATATCTGACATAGGGGCTGCCGCCTCGTGCGTGCCAGCTCCCTATGACGTGTGGGGACTTTCGTCCCCAAGAATGTCCTCCAACCTCCCCTTCTAGACATCCCTTACCACCATTGATACTGTCCCAATTCACACGCTATTGTTCCAGTTACCCGGGTGCACCCTTGACTGATGATGATATGGCCTGAAGCCGAGACTACCGAACTACCCTGTTGTTACACTTGTAACTAATCCTCTAACACTAAAGAACTCCACAACTAAGAACTGTGATGTGTGTCCTACAGGTCACGTACATGCGCGACCTGTAGGAAAACCTTATTCATCTACATGATATACCAATACGCCTCCCAAAGAGAATGAGACCTGTGGACGCACATAAATACATCGCATCATAAACAATCATCGTCCGATCTGTGAAAGCACATAAACACACGTGTAAATGATACCCAATCGTTACAATATCATAGGACGCATCGAAAGTGATTATGGAAAGAGCTCACCCTGTTTTTCCTCCAAATCAACCACTACAAACCGCACTTAACTGTTCGTTCCCAATATAGCCGTTCGGAACTCTGACAGCCCGCCTACCCGTCAACCTTGTTATAAAAATGATTCCTTGTAGGTGTTGCTACATAAGATAAATCGGCTGTTTGAGACATAATTATAAACACCAATGTAAATACTATCGTGAATCATGACCATTCACGACACTCCCGGCCCCCAGAAAACTGGCGATCATATATCCAATAGAGATTATCATCTTTCACAGCTTTATTTAACTCATCCTCAGATCTTTGAAATTACCGTTCTTTTCCCATTGCAAATATTGACAAGCTCTGAATCCTATCGATCACCTTGATTGGGCCCAGTAATCCACATAGTTTCTGATAGCTGTAACGTCTGATAAGTTCATCTTGACGCACTTTTCTAAATCAGTTCCAAGCTCTTCGTGGGGCCCGAGTAGCCAACTGCGAGGTCCTCTATTCTTGAGATTTTGACCAACCAAGCTTCATCGTGTCTTGGCGTTCCATGTCGTAATAAACAATCAAATCAAATATGTCCTATATATATCGTAAAACCATATTATAGATTTGCTAGTGTATGAAAATACTTCTATACATTGTGCATTGCTGATTCATGTATGTACATACTTTTAGGTTACCGCAATAGGATTTGCTTTGCCTTGCTAGATTGAAACGAATATTTGGCCAGATTTTATTATCATCTTTATACTTGTTTCCTTTTTCCATGGAATGGAATCCTCCCCCGCGGGCAAATTGCTTACGTTATTAAACGAATGCACGAAGCATTACCACAACTAATGTTAATTTATCTGTTAATCTATTGATTTTCCTGATTCCTCCTCGACCTACTATAAATATTTAAAAATTATTCTGCGCGGGTCAGTGTGATTTTTTTTTTTTTTTTTTTTTTTTTTTTTTGTTGTGAATAAATAACGCAAGATTATCACTGAATACTAACTTTATTTAATTAATTGTGTAAGAGATTAACTTTCTTTATTTAATTTAATAAGAACTGTTACAGATAATCAATATAATAGAATACTTAGGTGATCCACACGGATTGCCGTGGTAGGAGACCTTTCGTACTAAGTACTGTCACGGATGCCGCGGTAGTACCCAAGGAGAGCTCTGCCCGTCGCGGATCGCCGCGGTGGACTGACTGCCGAGCGCTGCGGCAACCCGGTTTTATTAGGGCCGGGCGCTTGAGTGTGTGCCGTCTCGCCGCGCGGATCGATGTGTGCGTGAGGTGTTTACGCGCTGCAGCCGGCCGGCGAGTAATAGCGGGCTCAAGTGTTACATCCTCCCCCTCTGGCTCCGATGGCGTCCCGACAAGAAGCCAGTAGTTTCTGGTTTTCTACTTCCTGGCCATAGGCGGGCTGACAGCCTTCTTTTTGGGGCGGCCTCTCTTGCGTATCGCCTGTACAGGGATCGGCAGTTCATCCTTTGAACCATGATATGGCTCCAGAGCTGACGTATGGTAGATCCCTACAGCAGTATCCGGGGTATCAGCCAGAGCAAGTTGATAAGATGACGGACCATGCTGTTTGGTGATGATGTATGGGCCGTCCCGGCGTGGTGCGAATTTTGCGCTTACTCCTTGGGCGGCTCTACTGATAGGGTGTGTTTTCACTAGCACCAACGTGCCCGCATCATACGGTATCCCGGATCTTCGAGTGTTATCTACATAACCCTTTCTGGTTTCTTCTTTCTGTTCTTGCACCTCTCTTGCTCGCTTTAGAGTTTCGGAAAGAAGAATCAGTTTTGGAGTTATCTCAGCAATAAAATTCTCACTTAGGATGATTTCTCTTAGATCATCATACGTGTCCGCAGTCGTTCGGAGTTCTCGTCCGAATGTTAAATAAGCTGGGGAGTAACCCGTAGATGACTGCTGTGCTGTGTTCATAGCGAAACGGATGATGGGGAGCTTGTCAGCCCATTTTCTGTGGTCATCTTGCACCAGGATGCTTAGCTGAGTTTTTAAATCACGGTTTCGCCTTTCAACTGGGTTAGCTTCCGGATGATAAACAGGGGTAAAGTTATGTTTTATTCCGAGACAATAGGCGACTTGCTGCATCACGGAGCTCACAAATTGCGGGCCGTTGTCACTGATTAGTCTCCTTGGCACGCCATATCTCAGGAAGATTTCATTGATTAGGGTGTCTGCACACGCCTCTGCTGTTGCCGTTTTCAGGGCAAACAGCTCAACCCATCGGCTTGCTATGTCTTCCACTATAAATATCCAAGTTTCTCCAGCAGGTGTAGGCGGTAGTGGCCCGAATAGGTCAAAGGAGATAGTTTCAAATCTTTTTGCTGTGGCGGTAGTTTGAAGTAATCCTGCCGGTTTCATATTGGACGGCTTGAACCGCTGACATTGAATACAATTTCGTACATAGCTCTCGATATATTTGCGCATTCCCTTCCAGTAGTAGCGCAGAGACATTCTTTGGAAGGTCTTTTCAGCTCCATAGTGTCCTGAAGTTGGTTCATCGTGGTAGACAGTCAAGAGGTTAGCCCATTCGTGTTCGGGAACAACGAGTTGGGCGTTGTCGGCTTCTGAACTCGGGTTGTGCCGATACAGGAGGGCGTTATTCATCAAATACCCTTTGCTACTCCAGTATGCTGCATTTTCATGTTGCTTTGGGTCTTCCATTGAAGCGATTATTTTCTGTATGAATGGGTCTTTTAGTTGTTCGTTCCTGGTGTTTTTCGGATCTCGCGTAGGCATGTCTATTGCGATGGAACATATACCACATGTTTCGCTCGTTTCTTCGCTACACGTTGGTCTCGATAAGGTATCGGCCACTACATTGGTCTTGCCAGGGGTGTACTTAATGGTAATGTCGAAAGCCTGTATCTGTAGTGCCCATCTAGCCAATCTGCCCGTCGGTGATTTTAACTGCATTAACCAGCGAAGTGCCTGGTGGTCGGTTACTACGGTGGTAGGTAATCCTTCTATGTAGCCACGGTATTTCTGTAGGGCCCATACCACAGCCAGGGCCTCCTTCTCAGTGGTAGAGTAATTACGTTCTGCGGGAATGAGCAATCGACTGGCATACTCTACTGCGTATTCTTCGCTTCCCTCCCCCTGGACCAAAACAGCCCCGAGAGCGTAGTTGCTTGCATCGGTTTTCAATATGTAGGGCTTCGTATGGTCAGCCTGGCGCAATATTGGGGACGTAGTTAGTCGACGTTTCAGTTCTAAAAAGGCCGTTTCCTGCTCTTTGGTCCAGGTCCAAGCTACAGACTTCTTAGTCAACCTCGTAAGTGGTTCAGCAACCGATGAGAAATTTTCTATAAAGCGCCGATACCATGAGCATGTCTGTAAAAATGTGATCAGGTGCTTCAAATTAGTTGGAGATGGCAAATTCATAATCGTGGCAACTTTCTCCGAGTCAGCTTTCAGACCCTCGGGTGTGATTACATGCCCTAAATATTTCACCGAGGAAGCGAAGAATCTACACTTCCTCTTGTTGATAGTGAGATTATATTCTCTCATTCGCTGAAATATTCTTCTTAGGTCTGCCATATGGGTCTCGAAAGTCGTAGAGAAAACGATCAAATCGAACTTGCCAGTAGCCAGCCTTCAGGTCTAGGGCAGTCATAAAAATCGTAGGTTTTGCCTCATGAAGTAAGTCGTCAATGCGGGGTATAGGATATGAATCGGGCACCGTGACAGCATTTAAGCGCCGGTAATCCACGCAAACTCTGATTTCGCCGTTCTTTTTCGGTACCATGACGACGGGTGAGGCCCATGGTGATGAACATGGTTCTATGATGCCGCCTTGGAGCATTTTATCTATCTCGTCCTTAAGAAGGTCTCTTCGTGGTGGGGACAAACGGTATGGTGGTGAGGCTATAGGGGGGTTACTTCCGGTGACGATGTGATGCTCCACGTCAACTACGGCTTCGCCCTTGGACGTAAAGATATCTTCGTATTCGTGCAGAAGATCCTCAAACGCCCTTTGCTGGTCTTCGGATAAGTCTTCAGATATGTCGACATCGATTGCGCTAATGCCTATATCCCAGTCGAGTTCTCCGTCGAACAAACCCTGCTCGTGTAGTGTGAGGTCAACAGTCTGAGAGTGAATGTTGAGCTGCGCGTCGCGTACCATGTAATCAAGAGTAGGAGAGCTGACGTCAAAGAACCTGCTCTTTTTGGGTGACGGAGTATCAATTGGAATCAATTTCCAGGCAGGTGTGGTTTTAACTTTGATGGCGCCTTCCACAATCTCTTCTGTTGCTGTCCCGAAGCCTGATATCACTGTTTCGTTATCGGCCGGCTCTGGCAGTGAAGGTGACGAGCACGATGGTAGTGATGGGGAAGCCAAATCGTGTCCTGGTAGTGAAGGTGACGATTCCCAAGTCAGAAGGGATACTGGTGATGGCAGTTGACACTCTTGAACCAAAGTTTGTTGTTTAAAAGTGACAAATCCTTCATCATACAAATCGTAGTCCTCTTCTGGCTGCTCTATGAAGGACATCGTGAATTGAGGCAAGTTAATAAGTAATCCTGCGTCTTGAATGTAGCCTACGCCGAGTAACGTCCGATTTTCCTTGCAGCCGGGCAGAGTGACGAAAGTAGTAATGGTCGTCTTTCCGTAAAGTTCTACCGGGGCTCTAACAATCTCCACGTTCTGACGCTTACCAATGCCATCTGCGAAAGTGATCTTCATTTTCTGTTGCTGAAACGTGTACCCTTTTTCCCTCAGTTTGCAGGCTAGTTGATATGATATAATGCTTGATTTAGCACATGTATCGATTTGGGCGCACTCTTCCATATTACCAATTTTTACGAAAACTGTTGGTCTTGCTCTCACATCCAGCTGAATATCCACAGAGCTTACTCCAGTTTCGGTAGGTTTTGTCTTATGGCAGGTGGAGCAGTTAGATCGAACTACACCTGGAGTTCCGCATCCATAGCAATAAAATCGTGGTTGCGAGGGTGATGGAGCTTGCGTCACGGCCTCTTGTTTCGGTACGGCAGCCGCTGTTCCCAGTGCCTTTTGTCTGCGTCTACATGTCGTTATGTCGTGTCCGATGGCGCGGCAGAATTCACATCGTACCTTGACGTGATTAAATGTTTGACGCCTCGATTCGCTTGTACCGCCGTTGTGTAGGAGCTCGTTCCGCTCCTTTATTATGCTTTCCGCAGCCCTCGCCACCTGGACCAGGGTGTCAAAAGATTTAAAGTTTGTTCTGGGTACGGCGGATCTTATTTCCAGACGAAGAAGCCCATACACCATATCCAGCTGATGAACCTCAGCTACCTTTGGTGGAGGCATCTGGGCAAACAGCATACGTTTTTGGGCCACAAATGTTTCTGTGAGAACTGATTTTGGTTGTTCCCCGGAATTAATTTCGCGGAACAGCTGATAGGCTTCCTTCTTGGGAGCAAAAGCATAGTGAAGCCGCTTCTTAAAATCAGCCCAAGACTCAACCTCGTGCTTGATGCCTTCCCACCAAATGCCAGCATCTTCCAGCAGAACTAAGGGCAAACCAATCAATGCCTCCTTCTCCGGGATCTTCTCCACCAACATATATGTGTCGACTGCTGACAAGAACCTCGTCACTATGCCGACGTCTTTTTCCCCATTATAGCGATGAATGCAACTTGCCATTGTGCCGTGCCGTGATGTCGTTGACGATAAGGTTGACATGAGGCGACTGAATTGGTCTTCACTAAATGATGCCATGGTCTTCTTGTTCGTCTTCTTCCCAGTTGTGGCGATACGTCCCGACTTGGTGATGTATTTGGGTCGTGATGAACCGTGCCGCTCGTTGGTCGCCAGTGTAAGAGATTAACTTTCTTTATTTAATTTAATAAGAACTGTTACAGATAATCAATATAATAGAATACTTAGGTGATCCACACGGATTGCCGTGGTAGGAGACCTTTCGTACTAAGTACTGTCACGGATGCCGCGGTAGTACCCAAGGAGAGCTCTGCCCGTCGCGGATCGCCGCGGTGGACTGACTGCCGAGCGCTGCGGCAACCCGGTTTTATTAGGGCCGGGCGCTTGAGTGTGTGCCGTCTCGCCGCGCGGATCGATGTGTGCGTGAGGTGTTTACGCGCTGCAGCCGGCCGGCGAGTAATAGCGGGCTCAAGTGTTACAATTGTACATTTACTTTATAAAACTGTCTGGTCACGTATCGGCGCTAGGGAAGTAGGGACCTAGCGATATCATGAGGCAATGTCAACGGGTGTGCGCATTGACATTGCTATCTTGTTTCTGTTAGGCGTCGCGTTTGCATTTACTCCCAACACCCTCTCCTGAATGCAAACCCATTGCAGCTGTAAAGGTTCAGTCTCGATAGTCCTTTGGTGAGTGCATCTGCCACCATGCCATTGGTGCTGATGTATTCGATGTTCACTTTTCTAGCAGCAATCTTGTCCTTTACAAAATGGTAGCGCACGTCGATATGTTTGCTGCGAGCATGATAGGCACCAGACCCTGAAATACTGATAGCGCTCTTATTATCACAGTACAAAGTTATTGGCGTACCTGATAAATTGGACCAGATATCATCTTCAAGTTGCTTCAGCCATACCGCCTCTTGAACAGCGGAGCTCATAGCCATGTACTCAGCCTCAGTAGATGACAGTGCTACCGTGGCTTGTTTTTTTGAGTTCCAACTTATGCAAGCACCCTGAAAAATAAAAATATATCCTGTGCAGGATCTTCTGTCTACTGTGTCGCTGGCCCAATCCGCATCACAATAGCCAGTTATGTTCTTATTGTCCTTCTTGAAGGTTAATTTCATGTTAATTGTTCCTTTTAAATATCGGAATATTCTTTTAACAGCTCCCCAGTGCTGAGTAGTAGGATTGTTATTGAATCTACTTACAGAATTTACTGCAAAGGTTATATCAGGACGTGTACCTTGTGACAGATACAATAAACATCCCACTGCTTCTTGATAGGGAATGTTTTTTTGAACTTCACCTTCATTTTCTGCCTTTTTTAACTGAGCACCAGCTTCGAATGGTGTAGGTACAGGCTTGCAGTCGTACATCCTGAATCTGTGCAGTATCTTCTCAATATAGAGTGATTGATCTAAAGATATTGTATTCAAATTATCACTCTGTGTTATTTTAAAACCAATGCATTGTTGAGCAGCACCAAGATCTTTCATTTTAAACTTTTCTCCCAATTTCTCTTTGATAAGCTTTGCAGTGTTGTCATTGTTAAATAAACAAAGAATGTCATCAACATATACTGCTATAAATAATATGTCGTCTTCATTCTGAAGTCTGTAGTAAATGCAGGGGTCTACATTTGACCGCAATAGACCAATCTCTAGAAGAGCAGCGTTAAGCTTAATGTTCCACTGTCGACTGGCCTGCTTTAAGCCGTATAAAGCTTTATTAAGTCGACAAACTTTGTTTTCTGTTTCATATCCCGGTGGTGATGCCATGTAGATTTCTTCTTCTACATCTCCTTGCAGGAATGCTGTGATTGCATCCATTTGATGAATTTTTAAGCCATATTTTGTTGCTAAGCCAATCAGGTATCTTATAGATGTATACCGTACAACTGGAGCGTACACTTCATGAAAATCAATCCCTTTGGTCTGTCTGAAACCTTTTATGACTAGGCGGGCCTTATAACGAGTTATGTTTCCAACGTCATTTCTTTTAGTTTTAAATACCCACTTGGAAGGTATTATCTTTTTGCCTTTAGGTAAATCAACTACAGTCCAGGTATCATTTTCAATTAAAGACTCATATTCAGTCGCCATAGCCTCTTTCCATAAATCAGAATTTTCACTATTTAAAGCTTCTACATGATCTTGAGGATCATTATCCAATAAGCTCATTGCTGACTCAGAGTTCAGACATAAAAATGAATTCGGTTCAGAATTATTGTCTTGGCGTCGGCGAGGTCTCAAATTTATATGTCGCATTTCAGGAGAACTATCAATATCACCATCTGAAGGCAGGTATGTTTCATCTGCATTACAAGGGTCTTCAGATGTATCGCTTAAATCATCAATATTGTCAGTTACAGTTGTTTCGTTTATTTCATCATGGCTTTCTTCATTGATATTTTCAGTTAAATACTGTTCTACATATTCTTCTGTCTCAAAAGTTACTGTATCTTCTACACTTCTATTAGTTTGTTCTGGAGATTTATTTTCGTTGAGATTCTTTTTACTTTTGTTTTCCTTTTCACTATCTTTTGTAGTATTAATCTTACTAACAGTCTCTTCCAAAAATACTACGTCACGGCTCATTTTACATTTTTTAGTTCTTTTATCAACAAATCGATATCCTTTGGTGCATTCGCTGTACCCCACAAAAGTCAACTCACGTGATTTTGGATCAAATTTGTGACGCTTCTCTTTAGGGATATGCACCATTGCTTTGCATCCAAACACCTTCATGTGGCTTAAGTCAGGTTTTGAACCAGTCCATCGTTCTTCGGGTGTGACTTCAGGTAAAGAACGGCAAGGAGATCGATTGATGATATATGCAGCGGTAGCTACAGCTTCAGCCCAGTACTCCGTCTGCAATGAGGCATTAAACATCATACATTTAGCCTTTTCTACCAGGGTACGGTTCATTCTCTCGCTTGTTCCGTTCTGTTCTGGTGTGTACGGAGTGCTTGTCTGATGTTTAATTCCGAAGTGTTTCAGGCATTTATCAAATTTATTATTTTTATATTCTGTCCCGCAATCTGACCTCAGTATTTTGATTTTCATATCCAATTCATTTTCTACTCTATTTTTAAATTCCAAAAATTTATCTAGTACCTCTGTTTTCTGTTTCAAAAAATAGACAAAGACTTTTCTTGAAAAACCATCTATAAATGTTAGAAAGTACCTTGCACCTCCGATAGACTGCTTCTCCATAGGACCGCAGAGATCAGAATGCACAACTTCCAGCAACTTCGTAGCCTGGGAACCTTCTGTCTTGAATGGTTGTCTGGTTTGCTTTGCTTTCAAGCAAGAAGTACATGCATCTGGTTTTCCCTGATGAGATAGCTTCACACCAGTTGTATAATTTGGGATTTTCTGTAAATCACTGAAATTGATGTGGCCCAATCGTTGGTGCCAGAGGTATTCGTCTTCTGTCGTAGCTGCCATTGCCTGGCCTTGTAGGTCGGTTACTAATTTATAGGTATTGTTTACCAGTTTTGCTGTGGCCACTATATCTCCATTGATATTTAATACTGAACATCCATATCTGTCAAATTCAACTTTGTTTCCATTCATAATCATTTTACTGACAGACAGTAAGTTTGTCGATAAGCCAGGAACATACAATACATTTTTTACCTGAATATTGTCATACTGTCCTGTTGTTTCATTTGGTACCCGGATGGTCACTGTGCCGCTGCTTTGTACTTTAAGCATTTCATTGTTGGCAATCCTGATGTTCTGAACAGGTGGAGCTGCTTTATTTTCAAGCCATTCCTCATGCATAGTTAGGTGTGCTGATGCCCCGGAGTCTAGAAACCAACTGTTAGCATCATTGACTGTTGAGGCTGAGAAAGCGGCAACAAAACCATTTTTTGTATCCTTTTCTTCTCTTTTGTTATTTTTAAACCAACATTGCTTCCCCAAATGGCCATACTTGTTGCAATTGAAACACCGGGGGCCTTTTGGTTTCTCTGATTGATATTCTTTGCTTTTACTGAAGCGATTTGGGTTCTTGAATTTCTTTGACCTTGCATAAAAGGCGGTAGTAGTATCTGATTTAACTTCTTGCAGTAGCTTAGTCTTAATCAGATCTGCACTAATTTTTATGCCTGAGCTCTCAATACCCATTATCATTGGCTTGTACTCATCGGGCAATCCAGCCAACATGAGAGTGCCGAGCCATTCATCGCATACACTGAAGCCTATATTTCTTAGCTTGTGCGCCGCCGACATGATTTTATTTATATATTCTTCAATATTTGTACTAGATTCCAAGTTAGTATTTATCAAATCTCGTAGCAGCCCAACTTTTCTGAGTAGGCCGGAGTCTTCAAACGCTTTACACAAATTGTCCCATACCTGTTTTGCTGTAGTAGCTTCTTGCACATGTATATATAGTTGTGGATCAATCGACAATATTATTTTAGACCTGGCTTTAGTGTCCTTTTTCTTGTCTTTATAATCTTCTGTTGTGACAGATTCATACAACTCTTCAAGTTGCAAATATGCTTCCATTGCAAACTTCCAGGTAGAGAAATCATCTCTTCCACATAATTTCTGAATGGATAATGTATTTGTAGCCATTATTTATACTAATTTTCGTAATAATAGCTGAAAAAAAAGTGACTCGAAATTTTACTCGCGGAAAGTGAGGTTATATTTTACTTTTTTACTTATTTTCACTTTTAACAAGAATATTTTTCAAAAACTATATCAGGCAGGGACAGCCCATAACCTGTTGTGAATAAATAACGCAAGATTATCACTGAATACTAACTTTATTTAATTAATTGTACATTTACTTTATAAAACTGTCTGGTCACGTATCGGCGCTAGGGAAGTAGGGACCTAGCGATATCATGAGGCAATGTCAACGGGTGTGCGCATTGACATTGCTATCTTGTTTCTGTTAGGCGTCGCGTTTGCATTTACTCCCAACAGTTTTCTTGTCTATACAATACGAATACACTCCACTGATCACCTAAAAAAATAACATAGGATAGAACATGAAGCTTGAAAGTACAGGCAAACAACGGGCTGCCCTATGGCTTGACGTTGTTTTTTCTTTTCTTTTCCTAAGACCTGGTTATTATTATTTATTATATAATACCGAAAATTAATTGAATTCTTAAATAAAATACGATCCACCACAAACTAAGTTTGACGGTGGAGTGAGCACTCAGTCTCAATATAAATTAAATGAATTATGTCTCATACTTGATATAAAACCTCTTTTACTAAGACTATATTTAAAAAAATACTTTTGTAAAATTGTTTTTGATTTATTTCATACGACGTATACCTTGATAACTGAAATAACGTTAATTCATTACCTCGTATAACTCGTACTTTATTGTTCATTCATTTTCGTCTTGTTTCATCATTCTTGGCTAAATGACCTCATGTTACTTCCAAAGTACACAAAACAAATATACAGTTTATTTTAATTTTTATAAATGTTTTTTTTTTGTTTTTTAATAAAATGTTGTGTTTTATTTTGATTGAAGGATTATGTATGCCTTTATGTACTGTTAATAGAAACGTGCTTAATTATTTCTGTTTACTAACTTTTTTATTATACATTTAATAATCGCACCTCTCTGTAACGAAAATAATCTCTTATCTCACATGTATTAATGGAACCCTCTGTAAATGAGACAGATATTAATACACTTGGATATCTGATACACTTGTTAAGTGGAATACTTCTTTAAGCGAGACACATCTGCCGGTCCCTTGAAGTCCCAGTTATGTCAAAGTTTAACTGTACACATTTGGCTATATCTGCACAGATCTTGCCTATTTTTACGCGCAGTTGTATACGTTTTAATTCAACAATGAAAGTAGTATGCTACGGTGATTTTCGACTCCAATGCTGCACTATCAGTGGTCAAGTCAAGCATTTACCGACCGTGAGAAATATTTTTCTCAGCCTCAAATCTGATCTTTAACAGCCCATTTTATTCTGAGCGTAAATCCGAAATTGGCTGAGCATTGCCAAAATAACCTGTATTGTTGTAGCACTATTGAAATCGCTCAATTGTGCTCGAGTCTGAGGACCACCAAAAATAATTCTGAACACCATGGAAACTGTTCTGATGACCGCTAAACCAAGACCTTTGAGTCCTACGAAAACTGTTCTGAGGACTGTTCAGCTTACCCTAGGCCTCTGAGCCCTACGAAAACTGCTCTGAGGACTGCTTACCTAGGCCTCTGAGCCCAACGAAAACTGTTCTGAGGACCGCTAAATCCAGACTTCTGAGCGTCGCGAAACTGTTCTGACGATCGTGAAGCTGTTTTGAGCACTGCCAAATCAGTATTTTGAGCACTCCTAAAGTGTAATAATGATATGTTGGCTTTGAAGGATACCATAACTCATAATTTTTGGTTGAGTTTTAAATAAAGACTTTGTTTCTGAGCTGAAAGCATGAAAATCATCATTTTCAACTATTGCTTGTATTCTTCATATTATTTACGTCTACCACGAGCCACCGAGAGCGCCATATAGTATGACGGGTGTCCTTCAACATGTGATTTTCCAATAAGATTTTAGGTTTTGCGATATTGCGTATCTCAATCCTCGCACACGGTCAATATGCGCCATTACATTAGTTCTTATGATCGTGCGACGTTTTATCATGCCTCCTCCCATAGTGTATCGGTTATTAATGATGTTAAACTTGTTCAAATATTCGCTACCCCTCAACCGCTTAAACTCTTTAGTAATCATGCACTGTGTCTGTCACATCAGTATAAATGACTAAATAAAATATATATGTGAATTATTTTCTGGACTACAGAGATACCAGTTTACGCTATAAAATTTATTTCTGCTATTAACTTTAGTGTCACTTGCAGCAGTTCATATTTCATTAGTTATCGATGGATAGTATCTGTATGAATCTCAGTTTATATACATTGATGTGACGTGCTGCAGTCCAAAAGTGTTTGCGACATCTAGCGCAACGTTCAGGTCTTTGTACTAGGTATATGGAAAATTAATTGTGAGCTTTGGATCAGATTGGTCCTTATAGTGCTTTTCCGAACCTTTCAGATTTAATTAACCTTGGTTTATCAATGTACGTAGAGATTCTTCTCTCTTCTCCTTATAAGTACTGTAAGTATTCATTCCGGAATTGGTCATATAGTGTGATGCCCACTCGCTAACACAGTAGGTTAATATTTTAAATTACATTGAATTATCGGTCACCATCAGTATAAGTGACTTCCGTTAAAATTTTATACTAATGGTATTAGTTTCGCTTTCCTTTCCTTCCCTTTTAACACCTATGTAAGGTCGGGTCTCTTAGTCAGTTTGCGACAGCGCGATCGATTATGAGTTGTCTTTTCTTCGACCAGGTTCTTCACATTACATTTTTTCTAATATTGGACTACCACGTGGATTTTGGTATACCTCTTCCTCTGGAATGTTTGGGAAGGCGAAGTGCAATGTTATTGATATTATTATGGTATTTTCCTCCTTTTTGAGTGTGTCCGAACCATCGCAGTCTTTGATTGAAGCTACTTTAAAAACTTCCGTGAACGTTAAGTTATGTTATTAATGTCATTATCCTTGCCGTGCACACATGATATCTGTTCTGAGTTATCATCCAGGAGCCAAAAAAATTTCACTAGTTTTTCTGCAGTTCCTAAGATTGGAAGAACAGTCGTTGCTATAATCAATAATCAAATGCGATGATTTTGATGTCGGTTTTAAAGAAATCCATGATGCTGTTTAAATTAAGGTTGAGGATGCAAGCTTCATGCATCGGGACACCGATTTCAAACCCTTTACCTTTACCATCGGGTTTTAATACTTCTTCATTTTGTTCAATACTCTTTCATTTGATACTTTGTCTGTCCACAAGATTTTCAACATTCTCCTATATAGCCACATTTGAAATGCATTCAGTTTTTTAATTGTCAATTTATTTAAAGTCCAAGCCTCTGCACAATACACAAGGATTGACAATACATAGCATTTAACTAATCTCCATCTCAGTTTTACATTTATATCCTTATGTGTGTATAGTTTTTGCATTTTCAATACTGTTTTTAATACTTAACCATGTAATTTTTGTTAAGGCTGATAGACCAACACTGGTACCCTGGTACCTAGATATTGTCGCCTTAGTACTGCCTCGTGAGATATCACAAGCGATATGATTGAACGCCTTCTCAAAATCTATAAAATGAATGAATTATGTTTGAGTATCATTTAAAGAACATCTCTAGGAATGATGGAATAATGTTTCTTGATTTAATTCTAGCTCGTAGTTGTCCATAAAATAATTATGTACCAACTCGTAAGGTACAACAAATGATACAATTCATCAATATTAACGCGTGAATTTGTTTGATCCTTGCATACAGTCGGCGTCAGCTTATCCTACGAGCAGGTATATTCATATCGAAAGGCAAGTTCGCCATATGATGCTTATGTATGACGTGTAGTAACATGGGGACAGTCAGGTACTTAGTTACTTAAGTTCATGTTTAATGCCGTTGTTGATCGTGTTTTGGATTTTAAAAATGAAGTCCCAAACTTGAACTCATTTCTGTTATTCATCGCGGTCTGCTGACATTCTTCTGATGAAGAAAGCGTGATGTTTCGTAAGTTTAGCTACTTGAGGTAACACTGAAAACTAGTGGTCAGTTCCAGCTCCAAGGCTATTTGTCTGCGGATGTCCAGGTTTGAGTCTTCTGAGCTGTTGTCAGGATATTACTAAGTGTTTCTAACTATCAGGTGCCCGAATAGCCATGTTTTTAGACATACAAATTGCTGTGCAAGTGTCAGATGCAGAATCACCTAGGCTCTATGATTTGCCTCTCAGAGAGGCGTTAGACTCATCGGCCTCCACATCGTGTATTGACTGTGTGAACTGTGTCTGATAAACCTGATTGATAATGAACATTATACATTTACACTAATGCTTTTTAAAACTAAAACATGGCCCACTAAACATAACTACCAATAACACCATTGTGCCTCAGGTAAACGAATCCCGATTCCTTGAATACTAGCTCAATAGCGACAGCCATCTCGGTTTATCACGCCTATATTTGCTCCCAAATACGATATGTGATCGTACTATGGGCAAGTTGCTCCGAAGTAAATAGAGTATTCATTGCCCAAAAGAAATGCCTCAGAGCAATCTGGGGTCTGAGAAACGTAGACTCATGGAGACAAATCTTTATAAAATATTTTTGAAACTGCCAAATTAGTAAAGTCCAATATGTCACTATTCAAATTAAATGACAACTCTTACCGTAGAGCAGTTACGCATACGGCCTTGTCTATGCCAGCTCCAAGACTAGAAATTTACCGCAAAAACTGCTACTACATAGCTTGCTTAATTTATAACTCCATACCGAAAGAAATTACGGACATGTTTTACAATAGTTTCTGTAGGAAATTGAGCACCTGATTGACCGAAAATTGCTTTTATTCGGTCCAAGATTTCCTTAAAACAACAAATTGTAGGTATACTAAGTACGCACAGTAAATGTTAAGTAAAATTCGTTTTGATAGTACCTATTAATAATTATAATACTATGACAATGGAATTATTTTAGTCATTATTATACTGGACTTTGTTAATATGTTGAATATTATTGAATTGTAAATGTTGTAATGTATGTGACGATTTTCTTTAAATATTTGCACGCCATCAGCCGGCAGAATTGTGCTGAACTATAAAATTGAAATGTAACACTTATAATTAAGGGCATTTATTTGTGTGTTTATCACGAATGTTTGTTCCTGAGTTATGGATGTCATATATGTATATAAGTATCTATATGTATCTATTATATATATCATCGCCTAGTACCCACAACACAAGCCTTATTGAGCTTACCGTGGGCCTAGGTTGATTTGTGTAAGATTGTCCCGTAATATTTATTATTTATTATTATTTATTTATTATAATGACCATGTTTCAAGCAAATAAACGATCTATCTCTCTATCTATCTATTGACTTCATGATCGATTCAGGGTCTCATCAGGTCATCATATATTGACTACTCGTATGTATGTGACAAGCTATCCGCCGCGTGCTACGCACTGTCTAGACTCGCACTTATATTGTCTCTCAGTAAATTGAATCTATTTGATTCTAATTTAAGGGGTAAATCTTCGCGCCGGTGCATGACAAAGGTTCGCACGGCACTGCCTTTTTCACAAGAAACTTTAGGAACTTAAGTATAGTTTACTGACCCTTTGTGCTACACTGTAAATGAGGTTCTTCAGAATGATCATTGTCCCCAGCACATTCCAAAAATTGTAAATTCTATATATTTAGACATGTAAATGAGATGTACAATTTTCAATAAATAATCTTAAATCTAACATTTAAGAGTCCAATTACGAAATATTTAAAACAATCATAATTACAAATCTTTGTTTAACCATAACACTTGATTATACTCAAGTCTGAAGTCTAAACGTATTCTATCCACGAGCCGAACCTTTCGGTTGCACCTACAAAACGTATTCGTGATTCGCGAGATTCACTTAACGAAGTCACGTGAGTTATCTGACTATTTACTTTCAAGTCACAAATGAATTTACTTATACAAGAATTCTGGACACTACTGTGTAAGTCATGGTTTATAGCTAAAGGATTAAAAGAAACTAAGCACCAAAGCTTTCATACCCATTTTACATCCTGATTCAGAGCATAGTATCGGAGTCAACAAAGCTAAGTGTTTACGATTTCTAGGTGTACATCTTGTTGTATTTACTAACTTGTTGTAGCTATGGTTACGCATGTAGGATATATTCATGATTAAATTGTAAGTAATGTTACTATTATATTTATCGTTGTGTATGGAAAGCATTTAAATGATTAATACCTGCTGATTATGGTCAATATTGCAATTGACAATATTGTCAACGTATCACGTAGGTATCCGAAGAATCTTCATTGGTTTATATTTCAAGACTCCACTTGATTTATTGAGTGACAGATACGTGATGATGATATTTTTTTTATAATAAATGAATTTTTCCCTGCCCTCTAACAATCGACTTGTACCTGAGGGCCACCAGCCACCTCCACACATTATTTTGGAGTAGGTATACTATTTGTGTATCATACTGACAACATTGTTCCATCCCCTGTTTCATCACAGCTGAGCATCACGCACGACCCAACATAGTATACTCACTATGCGACTCATAATATGTCTGAACTCACTTCTTTAACTCTTTAACCAGCATTATCTGATATATCACAACTGTCAATAAATAACACTTCCTTGATTTTCTATGACAGACCGCAAAAATTGGCTATGTCAGTCACCTGAGGGCGCACCAGCGACGCTCTCCGCATTGATTAGCAGTCGCTGAGGCCGAATACGGCTAGGAGAAGATGATAATGACACAGTTAAAATTGCGAGTAACTTATTTTACGTTAAAAGTTAATCCTTCTCGGCATAACCTGGTAATGAAATCATAGCAACTATGCGTAATCGGAAGTCAGACCTAAAGTACACTAGTGGTCTTGAGATAAGTTGCTGGTAACCAAACAATAATGAAGTCAACATCAATTAGATCCATCGAATTGCTGTCAGATCTCTCATTGACAATAACCGCCGAAATAAAAGTGAATCAGCACAAAAGCCTACTGCCACATACTAATAATACAAAAAACAAGTGAATTCCCAGGATGCTACCATTCTTTTGATCTCAATAATATGGTAAAATAGATATGAGCATTGAGCAACGTATACCGATTTCAGTAATTTATTCGGTATAAATGTACCTATAAACAAATACACTGATGAAATCAGAACGAAACTTGAGAATAACATCATACTGTCTAAAACTTCCTCCTCCTGACAACAAGAAAAATATAGGAAAACCACAGATTGCTCCCAAAGGTTATTATTTGTGTCTGCAGCTTATAGTCTCCTAAGTTCGTACACCCTTGAACCTCTGACGTCTTGATTGCAATCAGAACAATGAATCCGATTCACCAGAAACAATTACTTAGGTCATATTTTCAATAAAAAAAGTAACCATCAAATATAATACCTACATACCTGAAAGAACAGGCTTTGCTCTTTGTTTTTTCCAAAGAAAGGGAGTTGATTCTTTTCACCTCCGTAAACCCGTGTAGTAAATAAATTGCATTGAAATCTGATGCGCTGTTTACGACAATCCATTGACAATCAAATAATATACCAATGCTGCTCATTGAATAGTTTAGAATAATTATATTTTATATAATCCCATAATTTGTCATTGAGTCAGTAAAAAATACAAATGCTATACATATTTTTTGCATTTATAAGGTCCAAACCAGCCACGAATGTACTTTTACCTACTTTAGTATGATACCAATAAATATTTTTGATTTTGATTGAGAGCCGTACCCATTACCCTATTTATCGTAAGATGACATTAAAATGTACTACTTATTGAAGGTTAATTCCTTATGATGTCTAAAAGGTCTTAAATGTTTGCACCACACTAAACATTGATGAATGGTATGGTTCTGTTATATAACTTGGTTTTAACTGTAACCTTTGCATAAGGAGCACCTCTGACATAATACAGTGATAGTTTGCTGTAAGTATGTTTTCTGAAAGTCAGAAACTTTTAAACCGATTAAGGCTTGGCATCTCAAATTTTGGTAAAAACGAATTGTTTAGTAACCAGTTTATACCTTATAACGTAACAATTTTCGTGTTGGAAAATAGATATCATAATCTGCAAGATATAAGAAGTGACATTGTTTTCGTAGAAATCCATTTTAACATAAGAAAGTGGAGAAAAATAAATCTAAAGTCAACCCTATTTTTTCACTTGTAACCAGTTTACTGCTCCATTTTTTATCAAAAAGATATTAAATTTTATAATCTTTTTCATAAAGTAATGAACTATAACTTCATTTTCTTACTTTCTTAAATTTCGTCTCGTTTCTAAAATATTCCGAAAAACATGATATCCGCACTTTCGACCACGCACTTCCATCTCGCTCACGCTCACGCTCAGTGAGAGGGAGAGAAGACCATGAACGTGCGGGGCCTTAAGACAGGATTTTAATAATGTTAATCTCTTTCTCGTGGATGGTTTTAAAATCTTTAGATTAACTTTATGAACAGTTATCTGTTTTTGAGTCAATCATGCACATGCTACATTTAATATTGGTTTAGCAGGAAGTTGGGGCAAATAAAGTGTTAAACAGATGAAGACTGGCTTAGATCCCAGCATGCTCCACCATGTCGCGAAGCCACTTCTGGTCACTCTCATGGCCGCGAATGAGAACCTATAGCACTTAAGCTAAGACCCGTATTAGCATATATGCAACTATAAACATACCCTTACAACTTGCGGAATCCTTTATATATCTGACATAGGGGCTGCCGCCTCGTGCGTGCCAGCTCCCTATGACGTGTGGGGACTTTCGTCCCCAAGAATGTCCTCCAACCTCCCCTTCTAGACATCCCTTACCACCATTGATACTGTCCCAATTCACACGCTATTGTTCCAGTTACCCGGGTGCACCCTTGACTGATGATGATATGGCCTGAAGCCGAGACTACCGAACTACCCTGTTGTTACACTTGTAACTAATCCTCTAACACTAAAGAACTCCACAACTAAGAACTGTGATGTGTGTCCTACAGGTCACGTACATGCGCGACCTGTAGGAAAACCTTATTCATCTACATGATATACCAATACGCCTCCCAAAGAGAATGAGACCTGTGGACGCACATAAATACATCGCATCATAAACAATCATCGTCCGATCTGTGAAAGCACATAAACACACGTGTAAATGATACCCAATCGTTACAATATCATAGGACGCATCGAAAGTGATTATGGAAAGAGCTCACCCTGTTTTTCCTCCAAATCAACCACTACAAACCGCACTTAACTGTTCGTTCCCAATATAGCCGTTCGGAACTCTGACAGCCCGCCTACCCGTCAACCTTGTTATAAAAATGATTCCTTGTAGGTGTTGCTACATAAGATAAATCGGCTGTTTGAGACATAATTATAAACACCAATGTAAATACTATCGTGAATCATGACCATTCACGACACCTGTTTATAATAATATAATGGTATTATATTAATGTGGTGGTAACCGTTAATTTCCCAGAATGTTACTGAATGTGTACTATACTTTGAACTTCAACGTTTCTTTCATTTTATGCCTTAGGCTTAGAACTTATCAGCCGCCCCTCGTATACTATATAATACTTAAAAAATGCATTTCTTACTCGCAGACGATATGCAACTCCAAATATATATCGAACTCATCTAACAAATGTAAAGCTGCGTCGAATGTTATCAAGGGTAGTCACAACCAGCAATCCAAAAAAGAAATACATAGTATTACAAACGGGCAAAAAGTACATTTACATACTCCACAAGAAATTATTGAAGAATTGAATGACTATTTCATTTCATAAATAGGTATCAATAAAAAAACCAGCACATCGTATCTTATAAAGTTATAAAGTTTATAAACAAATCTTTTGAACAAGGCACTTTCCGTCAAACCAACATTTAAATAAAAAATCGGTCAAGTACGAGTCTGACTCGCGCACCGAGGGTTCCGTACAAACTTTCATACACCATACCCGTCATGTCAGGGACCCATTCATTCTTGAACAATCTTAAACAGCTCATAGTAGAAGTTACCGTTGCAAAGCGCCTTCTGCATTTTTACTAACAACTTACAACCTAGTATGTTTGTTTTTATCACGCGAACCGATTTCGATTATTTATTTTTTATTTGAAAGAAGAGACTTTAACAATAATCTGATAGGAATTTGAAGACATAAGTAGTAGTAGCCAAGAACCTCACCAAATATCACCAAGAGGTGGGGGGGGGGGGGGGGGCTTCCCCCGCATAGTAAGTGTAATTTTTGCAATAATTGTTGAATTGTTACGCCGGCCCCTACTACTTACTTTACTTCTCCTATGAATAATTACAGGATTAAACGAACTTACCTGAAGTGAAGTTCTATCCTGATTATATGAATTAATTAGTCCGAGGTATTTATTTGTAGTACTCGCTTCTCGTAGCCTTGTGACGCGATCTTCAAAGCCTAGATAAAAAAAATAAAAACACAACTGGCAACATTATTGCCACCATAAACTCATTTAGTTCAGAGTTAATTAGAGAAAACTAGGGAACAAGTTAACCATCATGTTAATCTTGGGAGGGAGGGAGCTTCCTACCTCGGACTAATTAATTCATATAATCAGAATAAAACTTCACTTCAGGTAAGTTCGTTTAATCCTGTAATTATATTCTTAATTAGTCCGAGGTATTTATTTGTAGATGTTTAGAGGACATCAATAGTCATTATAATATTATTAAAATAAATATATATATATTTACTTCTGAAAAGTACCAATCTCGATCATTATTCTTACTGTATATTAACTAAGAGCAGTAAGAGTATCAAGTTTTAGTACTAACTTAGTACAATAATTTTTAAACAAGAAATAAAAAATTCAGGTTGTTAACAACTTAGAGATCACTACACTAAACACTTCTATATTCCTTACTGTACTTATAATACTCCATGAGATCTTAACTATCCAGTAAATTACCAGATAAAAAGTTTAAACTTAAAATAAACCTTTAATTTTAATACTTAATTAAGATATGAACTTTTTGAATATTACAATTCTTAATGTTTCTTAATTATGAAGATAACCATACTATGTATCAGTCAATCAACGGAACCACTGCTCCGGTCTGTAGGTACTATACAGGAAACAGTCAATCTCCGGGCAAATAGTACTTGATCACTATTATTATTAGCTAAAGGCATTATAATGATTAGCGAATGTGAAAGATCTCGTGGAACATCCTACCGTCTTCAATATGCTATCGACAGTGAGGCGTGAGTGAGTGAGTTATCTAAGAGCTCTAGATGACGAAGCGTGTCTGGTAGAGTGTGTTGAGAACCTAGACATATCAATTCCACTATCCTTCATAATCTGTCTGAGCCACCTAATGATAGTTTCGGTAGAGGCTTCTTTGAAAGGCCTTTTAAAAGTTTGAAAAAGATTTTTGAGTAAGGGGTTCTATATCCGGAATGTTTGAGTTTTTTTTAAATATTTAATTAGAGTCTTGGCCGGGCACATCTCTGGTTTATTGTTCAAATAAGGTATGACTAATTTGGTTGAAGGTCTCCTTGGTCCTGAGGTCCTTAATAGGTCTGTAATAATAATTGTAATAACTACAGGGGTAATTTCTATATTTTTGGGTTTAATGTGAAAAAGAGTTTGTACTCTTTGCCCTGTTGCTGTTGCCAAGATTAGCCACATAGCCGCCTTTTTAGTGATAACTTCTAATTGTGAATAATCTATGGGATGCAAATTTCCTACATATAACACTATAACTCTGGGTTCCAAATGTTATCATATTTGGGTTTTGTGGTTGTTTGAGACTTAGAGGTCTTAGTTGAAATGATGAAGACATAGATTATCTAGACTTCTGTAATTCTTGTTGTTTACAATGGGATGAATTTTTATAACAACGCTTGTTTGTTCTGCTTTTCAGTAAGAAACCTTCATACAAAGATTCAAGTCGACAGGGTGGAAAGTTAAAACGGGGCAGTAAGGGCAGCTACTAGATCCCTTGCCGCCACGCAAAAATGGCATAGGGATTTCATTCCTAACTTTTTAAGTGATGATAATCTACATTCACCGATATTTGAAAAAAAGTACAGCCAGTGAGAAAATTATAAATTTTGAAAAACTTTTTTTAATGCCATTCGGTCCCATTCCTATTAAGAATCAAAATACTCTTTGGGACCGACTAAGGTTTGACTACTAGAACGCCTGGAAATCAAAGAAAACGTTTTCCATACAGTTAGTATGGGAATCCCAAAGTGCAATAAGTCTTTTAGTTAGACGATCATCAAATTGTATGGAGACGGAGATAACTTCATTTAGATTAGTAATGAAAGAATTCATTCTTTTGTTAAAAAAAAACTAACGTATATTTACACCCGTACATACTATGTGGACAGTAGATACTCACGAGCGGACAGGTAAACCTATGGACACTTGGAATGACCCATAAAACGAATAAAATCGTTTTTTTTCTTCTGTTTTTTCTTTTGTATGATATTTCTACGTACATCCGCATCGATTGAGTGCAAATTATTCGAATTTGAAGTCTCATGCAAGTTCCCCATTATTGAAAAAATATATCATTTTCATTTAGATCATCTAAAATAATGTAATTAATAATTACTTTACAGGAACCAAGTACGTTCTGAGATCTGTCTATATTATCGATAAAAATGTTCCCTGTTTTATCGATAGCAGAACAGCACGACATCCGCCATGTTATGAGACAATATGACAGTATACTTAGCACGCTCATTTTGTTGATTAGAGTTTCTTTGGTCATTGATTCTCTCATTTCTAATCTGAATGAAGTTATCTCCGTCTCCATACAATTTGATGATGGTCTAACTAAAGGACTACTTGGAATGGAAAAAGTTTTCTTTGATTTCTTGGGCATTCTAGTAGTCAAATCTTACTCCCAAAGAGTAATTGTGACCGTCCATGAGAAAAACCTTATGGCAGTTTCTAGTTACGGAGATGTTGACGTTTTTGTAAAATGCTTCAAAATTATCGTTTTTTTTGTTGTATGCAAAATAGTAAAATATACAAATAGAGGTGAAATTGTAGCTAGGTTTCACTAGTGTACGTTGAGTATTTCTATATTAAAACTATCCAGTTTCAGTTCAAAGTTTAGTAGAAAAGGGTCCTTATGGCAGACCAATATACATGAGCATGAGTACCTACTTCTAACACGCCTGCAGTACACACCCACATACCTACACAATAATATTGTGGTAAATTAAGAAAAAACTTGCGCCATTAAGGATGACTCACGATAGAACGGGCCGAGTCCGGCCCGGGCCGTTTTCTAAGAAAAACGACGGCGTTTTTGCGCGGCTGAGCCATACCCGAGCCCGGCCGAGCCACGTCCGGGCCGTGCCGACACCTAGCCGCTTCCGAACCTCGGCCCGTTCTAGCGTGAGTCATCCTTTACTCTTAAAATGGTACTTAATAATTTGTGACCGTCCATGAGAAAAGGGTCCTTATGGCAGTTTCTAGTTACGGAGATTCAAAATTATTGTTTTTTTTTGTTGTATGCAAAATAGTAACGACGAGGCGACGAGGATAAAAGTAAGTACTAGAAGTACTTTTACTAAAAAAGAAAAAGGATATGGGGATATTATAGGTTGTTGTTGGTTTGAAATGCACTCTTATAGCAAAAGGGAAATGAAAATAACCCATTAAAGTCACAAGTATCTACTTAAAAAGGGACAAGCATAATTATAATTATGCATTACGTCAAGAAATTCCAGACTCGTCATGCAGTTTAGTATACGAGTTTAGTTTATTTAAAGTACAACGTACAGCGATTTACAGAGCTGATAATGAATATTTAAACCGGTACTCTTAACGGTCTTACATTGCTCCTTGTCAAAGTCGTTAGATTTAGGCTAACATTGGCAATGATTGTTACCAACCGAATGTGTTAAATAATGATAATAATATAATTTGTTTGCAGAAACAGGCTAACGTTACATGCCTTAGAGTAAAAACACTATTGTTCCACGTTCTCTCAGCTGTTCTCAACAGCATGCAAATACATAAGACTTATGTTTATTATAGTGGTTGGTAATTATGTTTAATAACATTTACAACCAACTAATTGAATATTTAACTAATTAACACTTTAAATTGTAACATTTTATTATACCAGAATTCAAATAAAATTTGGTAAACAGAAATAAGTGAATACTACATGTATTTGTAGCTAGGTTTTTCATTTCATTTCAATTAAAAAAAATATGAGAATTACTCTTATGATTATTTGAATATAATTTGTGTTACTCCAGATTTTCTTCGGTATTATGTTTTAATACAAGATTAGTAAATAAAATAGTGTCAATATATAGTGCTTTACTGTAATTGTATTATTAATAATTTTTGCCTGTGATTGGCCATAAGGACCCTTTTCCCAAATTTTTATGTAACTCAAATCGTTTATAACTAGGAAAATGAAACTTGTAGAATAATAATAACGCTTTTGTGATACTTCTATAGACTGAATAAATATAATTTTGAAGTCACTGTACAAGAATTGTTATTGTTATAGAAGTTGAAAAATTATAATCATTATGACATTTTAATTAGAAAAATAATAATTCGATATACCTTGTGGTTTTATTTCTATCCTAAGATGTGAGTTCCAATATATCCAAATAAATACTATGGTTCAAACTACTACAACATATTAAATAACATTCCGAAAATTTATTTTTTCTTAATTTCGTTCTTATAAGCGATTTGCTCTAATCAAAGGCAGGTTTTTCACGACCTAGAAGTCAATTGACGACCGCTTTAGCCTAGTTGGTAGTGACCCTGCCTACGAAGCAAGAGGTCCTGGGTTCGAATCCCGGTAAGGGCATTTATTTGTGTGATGAGCACGAATATTTGTTCCTGAGTCATGGATGTTTTTCTATCTATTTAAGTATTTATTTCTCTATATAAGTATATATATCGTCGTCTAGTACCCATAGCTTTGCTTAGTTTGGGACTAGGTTGATGTGTGTAAGATTGTCCGCAAATATTTATTTATTTATTTATTTAATTTAAAAAAACCTTAACTTAATTTCAAAGAATAATACCTTGAGATACATAATCAATCATCATCTATGTAACTTCCAATGGGTTCCTATCTCAGAGCATAGAATACTAGAGAGAGGACAAGCCGCCGGAGGCCGTGTTGCAGCTGTATGCTCAATGGGCATACACTGCCATACTGTGCACGCGTGCTGCGAGCAGAGAATATTACGTTTTTTCCCAAAATGCCTGATATGATGCGCGTTTATTGTCAAATAAGCGTGTAGGTATACAAGTGTGTGTGTTTTAGATGTGTGCGTGCTTTGTCTTGTCAATTACTTGGGCGTTGTGTGGGTTAATGAACTTGCGACAGGCGTACTCTATACAAATCGGCCGCCATGTCCGATCTCCTTATATTCATACATCTGTGGTTCCTATACTTAAAAATGTGACGGTTTTTGGGAAAACGTCCCACATCGTCGATATGGAGTTAAGAGTAGTTCCTAATACTCTGTAGTATCATACGCTATCTTTTGGTGAAAGATTTATGTCTAGGTGCTATAGTAATTTTTTTTAAATTCTGCAAAGTTGCAGAAGTGAAAAAGCGACAATTGAGAAAACGTTGGTTAAAGTTTGGGATGGCAGAAAACACACTTCTACTTTGAAGTTATGGAGTGGTTGGTATTAAATGAATGGGCATACTTTAGGGATTTTAAATTAGTATATTTTAAAATTTTAGATTTTAAAATCATGTATGTAACCTTATTATTTTGAATGTTATGGAGGCTTGAACATAAAAACAGGACGAAAATATGTAAATCCTGAATATGGGTTTATTTCTATATTCTATTATACGGCACGCAGATTTATCATTAAAGTTGTATTTATAAATGGTTTCCCATGCTAAAAAAGACAGAAATAATTCTGTGGATCCTTTTATTTAGTTATTATGTCAAAAAGTTAATAACAAATGATTTGAAGAGTGCCATGCATAAAAATTAAAATACATGTGTCTCTTAATAAATAACATGAGATTACTTAAAAAACATACTTATCAAGCATAGAAAGTATGTAAAATATCAAATTATAGGTAAGTACTTTTTGTGTGTATAAAGTTTAGTGATTTTATATAGGGAGCGTCCCACTTGGTCGGTTTACTAAACTTTAGTGTTCCTTCATTGAAAGTGTTTGTGTTTGGTATATTTTTCAGTTTTATGTATGAGATAAT
The DNA here is from genome assembly GCA_963854355.1 of Epinotia brunnichana. Lineage (NCBI taxonomy): Eukaryota > Metazoa > Arthropoda > Insecta > Lepidoptera > Tortricidae > Epinotia > Epinotia brunnichana. Next base: position 227,936 of record CAWKZR010000017.1, read on the forward strand.
GGTTTGTTATTGTTAATCTAAGAGTCTTTGATACTAACGTCGTTTGTTTAAACTTTTTTAACGTAATTGAACTAAATTTCTTTTCGACTCAAGTTTAGTGACCCACTTTGACGGTTTGGTGGATCATACGCTAAAAAATTACTACAAGTATAAAATCATAATTTATAAACATAGGTGTAAATTTGAGCCAATTTTCAATTTTAAAAATATACTTACTCAGTTATAATGGGAGAGTTATATTTGCAAAATTGAACTTACTTTTTTATTAAATCATTTACAAATGGCCAGTTCTAAAAACTTTCAGTGCCACCCTCGTATGGCAAATAATTTTATACCAACCCCTCCATAACTGCAAACAACAAAATGTGTTTTTTGCGGCTCCAAATTATTGTAATCAACGTCTTCTCAATTGTCGCTTTTCACTATTGCAAGTTTAAAGAATTTTCAATAAATAACTATTGCTCTAAGAGACCGTGTTATATGTGGTAATCCAAAACGAAATGAACCTTCTGCAGCTTCGGCAGGTGCTTACGAAGTTAATGCCTTATCTTTAATGCAGAAATCGAATGAAATTGCGTGTGTGTCTGCGGCCAGAAGGTCCCTTTCATTTTGGATGACCACATATTACAAATTACTGATAACACCATATCGGCAAAGTAGAAATTGTTCTCTAATAACAGGTACAAATATGACATCCACGATTTTTTCTGTATGCGACAAAGTGGGTCGCTAAACTTTGAGGCCCTAAAAAGGTGCTTAAAATGGAGATTTATGCGTCGTCATCAAAATCATAGGTTTATTACAGTATGTTCTATCAGTTTTCATCGAAAGTTTATTTTCGGTACGTTTTGCCATATTTCACTAAACTGCCCGTAACTCCGTAACTAGAATCGACAAAGTGGGACGTTTTACTAAAAACCGTCACAAATAGTTTCAAACTTCTTTTAACAATTTCTCAAAAATACAATTTTAACAAGGGTGGGCATGAAGTTTAAAAAAAAAATATGGGACTTAGGGTCATGATTCTTTTTGTATTAGATAGCTCATTTAACATATAGATTTAGGATCTATACTTAACTCAATACTTGCCATAAGGACCCTTTAGCCATGGACGGCCACAATTTGATCCTTAATAGGAATGGGATCAAATGGCATTAAAAAAAAACAAAAGTCATGATTTTCTCGCTGACTGTACATTTTTCAAAAATCTGTTAATGTAGATTGTCATCAGTGATTACCTATATACCTAATTGTGTACTACACGCAAACAGGGTAAAAAAAATACAAAATAGATTCCTACAAACAATATCATCTACTTATTTCTTATCGTCTAACTAAGAAAACAAAATTTGCTGAAGTTTATTCTTGAAAACGGACAAACTATGAGCGAAAACATCAATTTCGTTAAGCAATTTGTTCATCATCATCAACACCTAATCCCAAGATTTGGCATAGGCACTAGTTTTACGAAAGCGACTGCATTACTAACACTTGAGCGTGCCCAGCGCGCAGTTCTTAAGGCCCGCGCACGCGACCGGTGTGTGGAGGTCTTTAAAGTAATGTTATTTAAGAAGTTTAGATATCCGACTAAGACCTTATATAAAGATACATCAGTGCTTACTATAAGGCAATTGTATATTAAGGGCTTAATATTATCCCAACATCAAAATCAGCCTGACTATTCTCCAACACGCCGCCGTCTTGACTTTGTTTACTATATCCCTACATCCAAGTCAGCGTTTTCCCGTAAATTCCAAAAAATTCTCGGACCCAAAATCTATAATCATATAAGTAAATACATAAAATTACGTGACTTAAGTTCCTATGAATGTAGACGGGTATTGGATATCTTTTTGAATTCACTTAGCTACGACGAGACAGAAAAACTGATAAAGTAAATGGCCTAATACACACCCACACCTACTCACATATACAGACACACACATACTCACTCAGATACACATTCCATGCACGTACGTATATTTAATTGTACATAAAAATAAGTAAATATATTGAAAAAAGAATATTAAGTTTGCATAAATGCATCTGTATTTTTTGCATATACTAGTTGTTTACGTCTAAGCTAACTAACTTGGTCACAATTTTTTTGAGATTATTGAATGTACCGACTTTTGTGCCGGCTGACATTGGAATTTGATTCTTAGCCCTTGGACGGTGGAGTTGCTTTTGAATGGACTACTTTAATGTAGCTCGGCCAACTCTAAATAATTATCTACCTACCTACATTGTTGGTTATTTAACATACCATCAAATTGTTGAATTTATGATCCACTGCATAAATGTAATATAAGAAAATAAGTAACTTGCCGCATATTGTAAATACATTACTGTATCTCTATACCAAATTTCATCTCAATCGGTTCAGCGGTTTAAGCTTGAAAAGGTAACAGACAGACGGAGTTACTTTCGCATTTGTAATATTAGTATGGATTGTATGAAGGAAAGGGTATCGATGCATGTAGGCTTTTTTCAGTATTATTTTGCATATTTTCATATCACACGGCCGTAAGGACCTTTTCTACTAAACCGTAGGATTAAATTAACTGACTTGTAATTTAAACATTTTATATTAAAAATAAAAATACTTCAGCAAAATAATAGTAACGTCTTTTTTACCCCGTTTTAGAAAACATCTTCAAAACTAAGGCCGCCATAAGGTACCTTTACCCTTGGAACGTCAATTTACTTATGTAATGTTAATGTTCCTATTCCCCAGGACTCCCAACTACCGCTATACCGTAAATGGGTTCCATCCAAATTTTCACCCCCTATTTCACCTCCTTAGAGGATGATTTTCAGGATAAAAACTATCCGTTGTTATTCTCCAGGACTCAAACTATCTCTATACCGAATATCATCTAAATGGGCTACATCCAAATTTTCACCCCCATTTCACCCCCTTAGGGGATGATTTCTGGAATAGAAACTATTATATGTCCTTTTCCAGGACTCAAACTATCTTTCAACCAAATTTTATCAAAATGTGTCACAAACAAATTTCCACCCCCAATTACACCCCCTTAGGGGATGATTTTCGGGATAAAACTATCCTATGTCCTTCCTTATCTATCGCTATACCGTAAATGGGTTCAATCCAAATGTTCATCCACCATTTCTCACCCCCTTAGTGGATGATTTCCTCCTTTTATGTGTTCCGGAATAAAAAAAAAACTATGTTCTTTCCTAGGACTCCTCCTCTTTACCAAATTTCATCTAAATGGGTTCTATCCAAATCTTCAACCTCAGGAAATGATTTTTCCTGAGGTTGAAGATTTGGATAGAATGTTGAAATCACCACCTCAGGAAATGATTTTTCGGGATAAAAACTATGCATTGTCCTTCCCTAGGATTCCTTCTATCTATTTACCAAATTTCATCTAAATGGGTTTTATCCAAATTTTCACCCCCTATTTTATCCCTGAGAGGATGATTTTCGGGATTAAAACTATCCGTTGTCATATTCCGGGACTCAAACTATCTTTCAACCAAATTTCATCAAAATGGGTTACAAACAAATTTTCACTCCCAATTACACCCCCTTATGGGATGATTTTCAGGAGTAAACTATCCTATGTCCTTCCCCAAGACTCCAACTCGCTATACCGTAAATGGGTTCCATCCAAATTTTCATACCCCATTTCACCCCCTTAGGAAAGAAAGAAAGAAGCCATTTATTTACTACACAAAAGACACACAGAGATAAAGGGAGTAGGCATACATTACAATTTAACACATATTGTGTGTGTCTTCGCGGCAGTGAATAGGTCGCTGTCTCAGCATTATGCTGAGGTGTCAGACAGACACCTACAGCGCTGATTTTCAGACAGCACCGTACGTGACCCACGGAACGCAACACAACATACGACCATTGATAAACACATAATTATTGTATACATATAATAAATAATAAATGTAGGAGATGATTTCTGGACTAAAATTATGTTAAGTCTTTCCCCAGGACTCTGAACTATCTCCATACCAAATTTCATCTAAATCGGTTCTATTCAAATTTTCACCCCTCATTTCACCCCCTCAGGAAATGATTTAGGATAAAAACTATGCATTGTCCTTTCCTGGGACTCCTTCTATATCTATACCAAATTTGAATTGGGGGATGATTTTCGGGATTCAAACTATCCATTGTCATCCTCCGGGACTCAAACTATATTTATACCAAATTTGATCTAAACGGAGTCCATCCAAAATTTCATCCCCCATTTCACCCCCTCAGGGAAAAATTTCCGGAATAAAAACTATCCAATGTCCTTCCCCAGAACTTAAACTACCTCTAAACCAAATTTCATCAAAATGGGTTACATCCAATTTTTCACCCCCCCACTTTACCCCCTAAAGGGAAGATTTTCGGGATGAAACCTATCCTTTAACCTTTTCCGGGACTCAAACTAATTATATACCAAATTTCATCTAAATCGGTGCAGCGGTTTAAGTAGCTCCATACAAATTTCCACCCCCCATTTCATCCCCTTAGGGGTTGATTTCCAGGATATTAACTACCCTTAGTCCTTCCCCAGGACACAAACTATCTCTATACCAAATTTCATCTTAATCGGTTTAGCCGTTTTCACGTGATGCGCGGTCACATAAACAGACAAACAGATAAACAGATAAACAGACAAAAAATCTAAAAACTGTTGGAACGTGTTCTTTTATCGATTCTAAGTATCCCTAGCCAATTTTTTTTCGAATATCTTCCATGTACAGACTTTCGACCCTCTTCAGCTTTATTATATGTATAGAAGATTGATGTGGGTTGACGAATCTTACTTCACCGTGATACAGTTTTTAACTAGTACCTACGGGAAGTAAAGGACTTCATTCTGCACCAATAATTTAAATTACAAAAGATAACTATGTGACTAGTTTCAACCACACGTCTTTGTACCAATAACTTCTGTTGTAATGAAATAAAGATTATATTATATTATTATATATCTGACCTTCCAACCCAGAGGGAAAACTAGACCTTATTGGGATTAGACCGGTTTCCTCACGATGTTTTCATATTCATTTATTCATAATTGTCAATATTGCATGTCAGGAATTTATAAAAAAAAAATTGTAATATGTATTGTAATGTTTAACTTTACCGAAAAGCTAACGGTACTTAAATATTCCGTACATAAGTTCCGAAAAACTCATTGGTACGAGCCGGGATTCGAACCCACAACCGCCGCTTGACAGCCGCATGCCTGAACCACTATTAGGCTATTATACCTACATATTACAAGAGCGCTTAAAGAACTTTTTTTTTGCATAATTTGTGCCACAGAATGGGATAGCAAAGGTAGTAGGTAGGCTGAGAACGTGAGTGGAAACGAGAAAATATGGGAGGGAATGTTTTCTAACAATACATTATACAACGTGTTCCCGGGAATATCCGTTAATTGCAAGGGGGCATAGTTTAGTTAGAATGTTTAGATCAAATAAAGTAAATTTCTTCGAGACAGTAGTATCTTAACTCTTACTGTTATCAAGATATTCATACATACATACATACATATAAGTCTCTTTCCCAGAGGGGTAGGCAGAGATCACGGATCTCTATTTGCTACGATCCTGACAAACCACTTTCATAACATTTCTCATACATGCTTGTCGATTTAGGGTACTTTTGACCTGGCCTTTTTGTAAGATTTCTCCAATTTGATCGGAGAAAGTTCGCCTAGGTTGTCCCCTTCCAACTTGCCCTTCCACTCTTTTTTATATACACTCTCTTTATTAATCTTCTTTCATCCATCCTCTCCTCTGCCCAAACCACCTTAACATACCCTTCTCAATGTTCGTGACTATATCACCATCTTTAATTTAATCAGTTTTGAAGATTTAACCACTAACCAGTGGTTGATGTTGTGAAGGGATGCCTGGCCGGAAACAGGCGGGCAGTCGACCGCTTGTCGCGGTCATTCAGCCCGATTCCCTTAGTTTGGAGCCTCAGGTTACTGTTTCGGCGGTGTTCCCACATCAAACTCTTCAATTCTTCTCGTTTTCCTGCAAAAATAGAAGGATATCTTTAAGGTTGATCTCAATTCCCTCTCCTCTAACATATCTTTACCGAATGTGTTAAACCGCGGTGCCGCGTAGGTACATAAGACATTCCGCTAGTACATGTTTGCTTGTTTCGTCCTGCCCACAGTGTATGTCACAGCCATTTTTTTCCGAAACCATAAGAGCTATACTGTTGAAACTTGGTATGTAGATGTATTTTGTGAACCGCATTAAGATTTTTACACAAAAATCGAAAAAAAACATAAAGTTTTAGGGGTCCCTATACACAAAACTGAAACTCAATTTTTTTTTTTTCATCAAACCCATACGTTTGGGGTATCATTGGATAGGTCTTCAAAAATGATATTAAGGTTTCTAAGATAATTTTTTTCTAAACTGAATAGTTTGCGCGAGAGACACTTCCAAAGTGGTAAAATGTGTGTGTCCACCTGTAACTTCTAAAATAAGAGAATGATAAAACTCAAAAAAATATATAATGTACATTACCATGCAAACTTCAACCAAAAATTGGTTTGAACGAGATCTGGTAAGTAGTTTTTTTTTAATACGTCATAAATCGTAAACTGCAATTTATTTAACGGAACCCTTCATGTGCGAGTCCGACTCGCACTTGGCCGCTTTTTTTCATGAAATAATTATGCTAATTTGATTTTGTGAATGTACTCTGAAATATGCCGAAGTTAACGGAAATTCTCGGGAACAGCCTGTAGAGTCTAGAGCCATTTCTAATAACTTTAAATAAAAATAAAACATCAAGATATACATACTATTTTCCAAATCTTCTTCTCGTGTCGATGGCTTCAAATTGTGCGGGACCAGAAGGTGGCGACGCTTATCGCCCTGTCTGTCGCGTCTCGAAGGTCTTGCTTAGAGCAGGCGTGCGGGCACGCTGGGCAAGACAACATGTGCTCCATCGTTTGTAGGACCTCACCACACGGACATTGGGCGTCTGAGCTACTTAGGGCGCCCCACTTCAGCATGTTCTCCTTGCTGCGACCAACCTGGGAACGCAATCTGTTTAAGGATTTCCAGATCGGCCATGGCTGATTATATTTTCCAAATAAGGAAGACTATGTCTAGCAACCGACGAAAGGTAATACGGCTAAAGCAACCGGTTCTATAATAAAAGGACTTGCAATTTTTTTTTATAGAAGCAAATATTCAAAAGTACGCTTCCTTAGAGCATTTGCAGTAACCCCTTGTGTTTGTGTCCCATTCATTTTATTTTTTTTTGGATTCGGAGATTTGATCTAAAGTTATGACCTCCAAGTAATGTATCTTGGCACCACGACATCATAGCACAGCAGTCAATGCAGATTTTGAGGTAACATCATGTATAGTGAATGATAATGATAATGTTTTTTGCATTTTTGTTTTGAATTTTTTTTTCTATTATTTAGTGTTTTTAAAATAAAAAAGTTACTTATAGCACTCCTGAAGATTAAAACAATACAAGTCAACTTATTTTTAAGATTTTTTTTAAATAAAACCACGTGGAAATCATTATTCACAAGCTTAATAGGTTGGGGTATAGCAAAGGGGGCGCGGGACTTGATGGGGGTGGTGATATTATGACACCTATTTTTTATGATGCCATCGTATAATAAAAAATAAAAATAAAATAAAATAAAAAGCATTTATTTCGGACAAAATAATCCATAGATGTTAGTATTACAATAAACTTAAATAACTATGTTAGTACCTAAACTTAAGTGCTGAGAGGTCCAGTGCCTGATTAGGGCGCTGTCCCATCTCTCTGCCACGACAGCCAGGAGACCGTGGCGGCTGGTGCGCACTCTGCGGAGCGTCGCGGCGCAGCGCTTGCGCAGCGTGGCGTGGAATCCATCCACATGCGCGTCGGCGAACATGCCCGACGCGCTACAGTATCGCGGCAGCCGCAACAATACCCTGAAGGCGTCGTTATATTGTACACGCATGGCATTAATAGCACGCTGCGTGTACCTCGTCCACAGGCTGCAAGCGTACAGCGAAGTACAGTACGCTCGAAAGAGTGTTACTTTAACTTGCGCTGTACACCTGCTGAACCTCCGGGCTATCATGTTGGCCCTGACGGCCAATGCCCTACGCTCGCGTTCGATATCCGCATCGTCACGCAGATCATCGGTGACCAAGTGCCCAAGATATTTAAATGAATAAACCCTTTTAAGTAGCTCGCCATTCAAACGAATGGGTGGGACATGAGATGGGCACTTGTTCCCCGCCTTAAATACCATGTACTCGCTCTTGAGCACATTGTACTTCAGGCCGTGACTTAGAGCATAGGATTCGCATTTCTCAATCAGTACACGCATACCACCAACCGAGGGGCTCAGCAGTACCATGTCATCAGCATAGCTTATGTTATTAAAACAAACCCTGTCTATGTGACAACCAACATGCATACTGCTAAGCCCACCGATAAGGGCATCCATGTACAGATTGAAGAGCTTGGGGGAGGTAAGCCCCCCCTGCCTGACCCCGCACTCCAAGCCATATTCGTCCGACAGCTCGTTACCCCAACGAACACTATTTCGCTGGCTCGCGTACCAACACCTAAATATGCGTGTGAGTTCCTTAGGAAATTGCACTTCGTCTAGTTTTTTCCAAAGTAGGTCGTAATTTACAAGATCGAAGGCTTTGGAAAGATCTAAAAAGCACGCATATATAGGCGTCTTCCTGCGGGTGTAGTATTCAACGGCCTGCTTCAAACAAACAATTGCACTTTCGGTAGATAATCCGGCGCGAAAACCGAACTGCGCGTCATTTAGTTTCATATACCTATCCAACTGTAAGTTAAGCAGGCCATCGAATACCCTGGCTACAATTGTTGCCAGCGAAATAGGTCGATAGTTGGCTTTGTTTGATATGTCACCCGTCTTGTTTTTGACAATTTTTGACAAATATTTTTCACAATTGTTTTTGTCATGATCGGCGGTAGGTTCGAGTGACATATACAAAGATTAAAAAACATCGCTAGCACTCGGGGTAGGTGAGGACCAGCAAACTGCAAGTGCTCAATACTAAGATGGTCGTGTCCAGGAGATTTGCCCCTTTTCATTTCCTTTAGGACCTTAGTTACGTCACTAACACTGAGTCGGGTCTGAATGTCACTCACTGCCATGTCAGCATCGAGCACCTGCTGCCGCGGAGCCCCACCGGCGGATGTGTGGGAAGGCTTCACATTAAAATGCTCCATAAACACGTTAGCAACGCACTTCGGATCCGAGATGAATTGAAGGTATGTATTACTTTTGTTTAAGTGTCAAATCAAAAACATATGTCAATATACTTCATTTTACGTTAGCAGGTTCTTGTTTCTCCGGTGTAAAGAGACGGCAAATAAGCACAACGTTCGGATTAGATCTGACGATATATTTCAGAGTGCACAAGCTTATATAGGGTGTGAACAATATGTGATTAATAAACAATACATAGTTATCTTACTCTAGTCTAAACATACTACCATGCTACATCTCCCTTCCTTAAAAAAAAAAAAAATACATTCACAAGTACCATGCTACACCGGTCTGAAAGGGTTAGAAGAGTGAAGGGATTGAAAGATTCGCTGCCACTGGCGGGACCCACGGTAGCTCAGTTGGATAAGAGCAATGGACGGATTCCAGTGGTCGCGGGTGCAAATCCCGCTCGCGGCGAATATTTTTTAAATTTTACTCCTTGCTCGAAACTAAGTTCGTTTTGTTTGTACATTACAGAAGTTCCCACGGCAGCCGGTGATTCCTCAGGAGTACATCAGTTACTTAGCGTGTTGGTGCAACGCAAAGCGGCCGCGCGACATCGAACTGGCCGCCGAGTTCCTATGCCTCTGTGGGATGACTGTGCACAGGGTCATATGCACCGAGTACCCGTCGGTGGTCGCTGCCGCTTCAATATTAAACGCCTTGCTGTTGTTGAAGAAGGACGCGCTGATACCAAGGCTGCGGGAGTGCCCACCGTAAGAGTCAAATCTATATCTATACTAGCACTAGCTAAAACCGGAATAACGATGACGCTTCGCCGTCAAAATTGTACGGACTAGTTCTGGAATAGACTGTTCCTGTTTGGTCGAATCTACACACTACAATAGTTAGTAGTAATACTAATAAGTAATTAAAAATTAAAAATACAAAAATTTTAATTTAAGAGAGGTAGGGCACAGCGGATTGTCATCTCGCCAGGGGCGTATATACCCTAGGGCTAAGGGGGCCATGGCCCGGGGCGGCAGGCTCCGAAAGGCGGCCCGAGCCACCAAAACTTACTGGCCCCGGGGCGGCAAAACTTACTGGCCCGGGGCGCTAAATCTTTAAATACGCCTCTGCATCTCGCTCGTTTGTGGAGCAGCCCAACTGGCGAAGTACCTCCACATTACAGAAGACCGCAGCCATAAATAGCACCACTGCTTTGTAGTGATGCTATATTATTGCATGCTATGAAGTATGTGGTGTTGTGTTCCAGGTGATGAGTAAGGTCGACACTGTCGCCAGAGCTCGCTAGGGTGCGCTGTGTTGGGAGTGAGGGACCTGCATGTCTTTATCTGCCAACACAGCGAATCCTCAAGTGAATACAGGGTCGGCAACGCGCTTGTGATTCTTCTGGAGTCACAAGTGTCCATAGGCTACGGTACCAGCTTAACATCAGGCAGGCCGTAAGCTTGTTTGCCACCGTCGTAGTATAAAAAAAATAAATAATAATAATTAAGTAAATTATTTCATATATTTTAAAGCAACTTGTACTGATGGAAGAGCGGAACTACCTGACACAACTAGTATATAAATATTTACTCGTATTTATACTTAAATACTAGGTAGCTCCAAAAGACCTTTGTAAAAGAACAAAACTTATGATATAAAAACAATTTTCATTTTCATTTCATTTCATTTTCACTAGCTGCCCGCGCGCCGCGATTGAGAAATTCCATTTTTAACCGACTTCAAAAACAGGAGGAGGTTCTCAATTCGTCTGTATTTTTTTTATGTGTGTTTGTTACGCGATAACTCGGTAATTTATGAACCGACTTGAAAAAAAGTTTCTTTGTTTGAAAGCATATACATCCAGGTTGGTCCCGTTGTTGCCAAAATCCAGTTCTGATAATGGGATCCTGGAGAAATCGAGGGAACTCTTCAAATTTTATAGGCAAACTTGAAGCGATTTGGCTACTGATTTGAAGTCGGTTAAAACTTTATTTTGGATAGTAATCTCCAATATGCTCGGAAATGTCCGCCTTACTGTAGCAAAAATAGTCCGTGAAGCTCCTCGTTACTGATGAGCGCAAATTTAAAAAGTTAAAAGTACAGCTTCAGTGGCCAGGAAACTGTATGAAATTCCATAACTGTTTAGTTTTTTACCTTTTAACCATATGTTTTGACTAAGACAAATCACTGCAAACATCCAAATGCTCGTACGTTTCAAGGCCTAGCAATTTATCACAACAACTTGCTAATGTTAGAATGAAAGGAATGTATGGCTGTCTCTTTCCAACTATTGCAAGTTGGTGTGACAAATTGCGCCCGTTTGCAGTGTGTCTAAAGTTTTCCCGAGTTTTCTTTTTAGGGTTCCGTAGCCAAATGGCAAAAAACGGAACCATCCATTAGCATCCATTTTTATGGATTCGTCATGTCTGTCTGTCTGTCCGTCCGTATGTCACAGAGGGTTGGCAAGATCCGCCAATATTTCGGATCCGGATATTTCGGAAATTTAAATTTAAATCAGGATATCCGGATCTTTCGGATAATACGGATCCACAAGGTTTGTTTGGTATATAGTAGGAATTGTAAGGTTAAACTAGGAAAAAACGGCTATACCACCGTATATACCTGAAAGATTTTAAATAGGTACGCATTCCCGAGGTCATAGGTATCAGGTTTAAAACTTTTTTTTTCAAATTTTTACTTACAACCACAAACTAACTGGCAAAGTGAGAGTTTCGTCACTGAAAGCTGTCACTTGAATAACTACAACAGGGGTAATCAACGTTACGTTCCGAACGCGCGCTAGGACAATCCAACTGTAATTTTTCCATATAAGACATTTAGATCTACCCTACGTGCGCACAATGCGTTACGTGATCAACCAGCGGTCAAGTTAACTTGGTAGGTGCTCGTACAGTATACATTTTAATGAGCTTTTGAATTAACTCCGTACCTAGGAGTTTATTCAATAGGGTTGTATGTAACTAGGTATCAAGCTTAGGAGGAGAAATTGACAATGTGAGCGGGACGAGGGAAAAGGTGTTTGTCTAGCAGGGGACATTCATTTAGGCTATAATATGGCGTACCATGCTTATTATATTACATAATCATATAATAAGTCAAGAACATCAAACTAAAATTTTAAAAATATAATACATTTATTAAACGTAGGTATTGGTTGCTGCATTTACTTTTTACTTCCTGTGTCAAATATACTTCTTAAATATTTCTTTAGGTTTATTTAAACGAATCCCCTTATTCATTAAACTTAAAATGCCTTTGCTAAATATACTTAATGTGTTTTTTTTTATATGGCTACTCCTTGTTTTAGCAAGGTGGAATTGCCAATAACAGTTTAAAAGGTGTGGACTGTTGACATTTTTACACACAAAAATTTGAACGTTGAAAAAGTGCTTTGCCCCTTTCTTACGAACACAAATGTCAAAGTGACAGATAAGGACAAACGAATTTTAACGCAATTTTAGTTAAAATTGGCTTGTAGAACATTTATGAATACGGGCTTAAGTCTTTAGTAGGTAGCTATAATAGTACCTGGGCGTTTTCAGAAATTGTTGTTGGTGGCGTAAGTGGAGTTCCACTTTTAGAAATGGGCCAAATTGATTTGAAATGTAGCTGAATCGATAAAATATTGTATAAACAACATAAAAATACGAAATTTGTTACGCAATAATGTCAAATTTATAAAAAAAACTCAATTTTATTTAGTTGCTACTGGAAAGAAGTTCTATTACGCCACTCATTTTGAAAATTATTTAATAAATAAATAGACATGTTAAAAATCTTCTAAAACTTTAATATTCAAATATAAACAAAACAGTCTTCTAAAAACATAAAATTATTGGACGTATATAACAAAACAATGAGTTATATCAAAAAATCTTTCCTTAACGCTACTTTTCTGTACTTTGTACTACATGTTATTGTCTCTGCAGCGACCACTACGTAATATTATTAGAAAGTATTTATTAATCTGAGATACCTAGTTAAATACTATTTACTTAGCATAATTAACTTTTAATATCTTATAACAAAAATCACAATATTTTTGGAATTTTAATCACAGTCTCTAAATGGACAATGGCGTATAATGGAACTCTAAGTGGCGTTTAGGAACTATAAGGCAACGTTCATTAAAGCGATTAATTATACACACTGAGTATATATTTTTTTTACACTATGAGATCAAGGCAGTCATTTTAGTTAAGTAACTATATTAATTAAGTACTAAACCTACATAAAGAATCAGACAGTTCAAGTATAAATTTCAGATTTGGTCTGAGTCTGATTTTTATTTTAAATATCAGTCTTACAATACCTATTATATTTTTCCAGGCATACCTCAACCTCAGACCAAGTTTGAATTTTATCATGAATAGTAATGCTCTAACGCACGTAATCGACACAAATAACATTGATTTAATCCAAAGATCGGACATAAAAAAAATTGCGAACTAAGCTTATTTTGCAATTTTCCAAGGATTGGTGCTGATAAGCAATAATGTGTCAACCGACAGCCAACCCTGTACCATACATAGTCAATCCTGTATCATAGATGGCACATTATTGCTTGTTAGCATCCCGTTGACAATCTTTATATCAATATTTACCTACACACTAGTAAAGTTTTATAGCAGGAACACATTGTATCAAAATTTAAATAACGATATATAAAAGGAGTCGACAAGCAAGACATTTATTTGTGTAAGGTCGGTTAGCTCCCATAGGAACAATCGGTGCACATGCCACAAACTGACGATGAAAATACCTTTAATTTCACAAATATATTCATAAATCGTTGTTTTGATTTCGCCAAATTGTCACTCTAAATAGTTTCTCAGATTTAGTATTCACAGTAACTGTTTAACATCGATTTAGCGAAAACAAAACCGCGATATATACCAACTTAATGTAGATGGAATGGAAAACCCTATGATGTGAATGTACACAAACTGTTTTGTATGGGGTTGAAACCGCGTTTAACTGTCCAGACAAATCGGACATATGTAATCAAAGAAAGTAGTATTGCTACATTTAGTGCATATCCAATTTTTGCATACCATACATTTTACCATCATCGAGATGTTAAAAGGCAGGCGTTTTTTACAATTGTGGCATGGAAATGTCCTTGATGACCTTTCCATAACACATTTTGTTTGTGCAGTCACTTTTTTATTTTATTTCTTTCTTGAGATTGATTACATTTTGCTTCCATTTTCGGTTTTTTATGTTGAGGACTTTCTTTTTTTACTTTATTTCTTTCTTGAGATTGATTACATTTTGCTTCCATTTTCGGTTTTTTATATTCAGGATGTTCAGGACTTTCCGTTGGCTTATATTTAGCTTCCATTTTCAGTTTTTTACGATGAGGTCGATATTCAGGATGTTCAGGACTTTCTTTCATCTTTGAAAGTTCCGGAAATGGAAAAATAAGATCCGAATCTATATCTTCAAATAAATTCAGGGAAGAAGTTATCTCTATGAGTGGTTCTGCAGGCATTTCCAGAGTATCAATGATTTGACTTAAATCATCTTCACGAAGGGAGTCGAAACTGCAAATATCAACAGGTTCTAGGGGTGGTGTGCATGGCTGGGATATATTTACTGCCGAAACTAGTATATTGTCATTCGTCAAATTTGTTCCGTCATCAGATTCGATGTTTTCATTTAATTGTCTCATAACAGTAGTATAACTCGCTGGTGCAATTTTATTTGTGGCGATGTTATGTACTTTTGGGTGAAGGCAATCGCACAAACCACGTAAATCTCCACAAAAGCAACTTAAAGGCCTGTATTTTATCTGGTTGTCTTGTGTACATGATATTTGATGCAGATGCATTGTTCCAGGAACAGCTTTAATACCTTCGGGGATAAGTTTCTTCATATTTTGAATGTCTCGATCAGATATGTAAAAGCACTTCACAGTTTTCATGCTACTTTGCAAAATTTGAAATGCTTCGGTAGCGTTAGTAACGTCATGACCATAGGAAATCCTTTTGTCCAATTGTCTTTTCACGCATCCTCCAATACCATCTGCCATACTTTTACCATGCCCTGCCTCAGAAAAGGACCATGTTGAATGTGTCAAATTCCATTTCGAGGTAAATAGACTCAAAAGGTAAAAGTTTTTTTTCTGACGATACTGGCTAGATGGGCCGTCCGAAAAAAAGTGTAGGACCTTGATAGTATGAGAACATGTTTCTCTTGCAAGTTTGATAACTGGTATCAAGTGTGCCCAGATAGCATTAGGTTCGTGACAATTCTCATCTGATATTGTTACAAAAGACTGTGACTGACTTTTCCAAAATATAACACCACAGTGTAATGTGACAGAGTTTTTGGAGGCACCAAAATGCATCGATTGGATTTCATTACTGTATTTGCATTGGAAATTTTCGGAAAAGTCACATAAAATGACCATTTTATCATCTTTTATGTTATTGACACAATCTCTGTATTGACGTTGTTGTTCTTTCCAGTTGTAAGAATGAATTTTGAATGCAGGCAAGGCATTTTGCATTTCTGCGATAACTTCACGCACATTTCCTTTTACTTGTTGTCTTGTGGTCTTTTTCGTTACAAAAACCTTGCCAGACTTCTCATATCGATGATCTACTCTAACCCATTTGTGCCACGTTATATCAGAATCCAGTTTCTCTTCATCATATATAATACTTTGTTTACAGCAGGTATTGCATTTATTGTACATGCATTCATATCGTTTAATATCACAAGCTACCGTGTTTAAGAGCTCCTTTGTACGCTATCACGCCTTTTAATTTCAGAGCTTTAAAGAGGTAATCGAAGTTACTGTGCTTGATACACATGCAAGTGTCTCTATTATTAATACTTGGTGACAGTACGTAGTGAGGCTTACACGTGTAAAAATTGGTGAAGCCAGATAGTCCGCCTTCTTTTTTATAAATTTTGTAAATATTTTGCAGTGTATCAACTAAGTATCTTATCTGCATTTTCTTTTTGTCTTTAGTCCTGGTTTCCTTCTTACCTGCAGTACATCTGCTAATGTCGTCTCTCAAAAAAAAACGTTCTATTTCTTCTTGCGAGTTCTTAGGTATCTTCTTTTTTTTGTTATCTCGTATTCTGACTTTTCCTATAAGGCCTAAATTTTAGGCCTTATAGGAAAAGTCAGAATACGAGATTATTCTGACTTTTCCTATAAGGCCTAAAATTTTGTTCTGACCTACTTTTCCAAGTAATTCTTCCTGTTTTTTGACCACTTTTTTGAGCAATAGTCTTTGCTTTGGTTTCTGGCACTTACCATACAAATCACGTAGTGATATCTCCATTGTCTCTTGTCTTGCTCTCAGTTTATCATTTTCTGTTTTTAATAAGTTTACTTCAGTTTCATTCTTCTTTTGTGTTCGATATAATTTCTTTCTTAAAGTCTCCAGTGCTGTTTTGTATCGAGAAATCGATTTACAGGCCGTTTTATAGTTGTTAGTCAGTTTTTTATATCGAATTTTTAAAGAATGCGAAGGTGGTTTTGGTTCACGCAGCGGCTGTTTGGGTTGTGCTGGTTTTGAGTTCGACTGAATGATATTTTTCTTTTCTTTTTGTTTGCGTTTTTGTTCCCTCCATAGTTTTCTTTTTTTGGCTTGTTCGTCTTCTGTTAGATCTTTTTTCTTCTTTTGATACTTCTTTTGTCTTGCTAATTCCTTTTTCTTAAACATTTCATGTTTTTGGGGGTCATTTTTTATTTTCTCCCGGTACCTCTTTGACTTTTCTGCCGTTGTTAACGGCATGTTTTAGCCTAAAAGCCGAAAAAAATATTGAATTACAATCGTGATTTGCTAAAAAAAATATCCTTTACCCACCAGAAGATACGATAAACTTGTAGTACTTATTTAGATAACTGCCACAAACACGAAACGATCTCGCGGCACAGATAGGCAGACCAACAAGCAAGAGCAAGACATCCAAAGAAATTGACGAACAAACATAATAACACACAAAAAAACACGAACTGAAACTTACATGTTAAATTGTATTAATTGGACATGTATTTAATTTACAATATTATTACAGTGTAATATTTGTGTAAGCATTTGAGATAAGGTAAGTGTACGGAATTACGGAGTGTTAAGGCATTTTTGTCTTTGTAAGCTATTTCCAGTAAAACCTGAAATCTTAGCTAATTGAAATCGGTTCACTAGTAAAGACTGGCTTTCAGAGTATAGATTTGTATATAACAACTATGTATTAAACTGTGTTTTATATAACTAATAGTAATTTTTATGAACCTCTTAAATGTCCGTTATTACGGATTAAAAATTGTCTCTGCCGGTTATTCTGTAAATTCGTGCATGTAAATCCGGCAAATTTAGTAAGTGCCCCTTTCTTGCAAAATTTATGAAATAGGATATATAAATTAAATATGACGTGATCAGAAATAAAATAACATTACATATTTGATAAAAAAAGATTTATTTTTATTATTAGAGGAGATGGGGGTGAGGTGATCCCGACAACGTATTCATTCGTTTAAACATTAACACTAAGTACCTAATAAAACCAAAAAAAACAAAACCATTTTCATATTGATGGACGGATCACGAACGCTGCGTGAGCATACAAAACAATTATACTTTTTAATGTTAAACCATATTTTACAGAGCCAGTTTAAACTTCGTAAGTCAGGAACATGGACCATTCATTTATCTTATCATTATTAAATTTAAATATGCCTACTATACAACAAACACATACAACATACCTTCTTAATTGCTTTGATTGGTCGATACACTCGGTACTTATTTAATTATATCTTAGACAATTTACTTTCAGCCTTCATCTTCACTCTCTAAATCTTGAATAGAATATACTCCTCTTCTATTGACTGCTATAGGATCATTCATTTTTTTAAGAACGTCTGCAACGTCGTAGATAAGAATATCATCTTTCTTAGGCCATCGCCAAGTGACTCGCCCACTAGCAAAACTCATGGTCATAGTCTTTACTTCATATTTTCTTCCAGGTGCGTCATCTATAACTTTCAATACGAGACCAGGAAATGTTTGCCCTTCGTACATAATAACAACATAATCTCCTAAAGCTATTCTCATTGGGTCAGTATTTGTGATATGTTCAGAAATTATGGATGACTCTTCATTTTTTCTGTTTTTAAATAATTCCTGTTTATCCCCACTGGGAACAACTAAGAATTTTCATTCTTATTTTTTAGAGTAGAAAATCCGATTTTGTCTAAAACGTACCAGTTGATCCCAGTTTCCCTTACTTTTGTGAGGACAAATGGGAATGACATCTTCCTACCTAGTTTTCCCCAGTGGAGACGAATAGGAAAAATCTGATCCTGAATCTGAATTTGTCCCCACTGGGCCCTAAAATCAGAGTGTCCCCAGTTTCCCCTAAGTGCCTAGTACGGTCATAAAACTCGATGTGCGTTAAAGTTTAATTAAATATAACTCAGAAAATACTGAATAACCATTTGAAAACATAAGCATAACTACAAAATTATTTTAACGCAATTAGAAGCACAGCCAAAAAACATTGTAGGCAATTGCGGAAGTCAGAAAAGCAGATGTTTTTAAGAAGTAAGTCTTTTCCACATCCTGATATTACTTAAATTCTATAGTAATGTATTCAGATTAGTAGATGTACCATTAAGTATATTAAAACATTGGACTGTAGCAGTATAATTCAGCTATTTAGCATGTGGAATTATTTTGGGAATTTTTTACGAAGTACCCAGATAGCCATTTTCAGTCGCAGCATTTTCAAAGCAGTAACAAGTCACAATGGTTTGGTAACTGCTACGGCACATTGCAACTGTGTTGTCTTTGGTTTCTACGTGTAGTAACAGTTGATACACAATGCGACCACTAAACCACTAGTAACTGTGTGTGGTCGCTGTTTCCACGCATAACGGAAACATTTGTGTCTACACACTTTTAAACACTTTGCGTTTAGTTTGTGACTAGTGTACAAACTAGGGAATAATGTGTAGTAACGGTGTGGTAACTCTGTAACCAATAAAAATAAAGTATACGCGAAGTGTAATAATGTTACGTCAATGTTTCGGAACTTGTTAACGGTAAATGACAACAAAAAGGCTTCAAGAAAACCAAAGCTTCTCAATCGTCATTTCATACTGTTCACATCTTGTCATAATTAATCAAAAAAATTGCGTTTAATCATGTGTGAGCCAATAAACGAAAGGAATAAAGCAAAACCATACAGACTCTCATCGGACTTCTACAGAAAAGTTGCAAAATTAAAGAATTTACACAACAAAACCCCAAGTAAGTAAATACTGACTTAAATACTAGTAATTTTTTTAAATTCTTTTCCAAACAAATGATTAAAAATAGCAATATAAAACTAAATGGTGATCACGAACTCTACCAAATGAAAAAAAATATTACGTAATTACACTCAATAGTGGTTTAATGAGATTAGAATAATATAAGGAACATGGCACATTTAACTTTAAATTATTTATCCAGGTACATCGACTACATCGATATCATCGGCTAACAATCAAGATGATGACTTTATTGCCAAAACACCTAGTGCCGAAGTACCTGATGCCGAAGAACCTAGTTCCGAAATGCCAAAAACCCCTCCTAGTATTTGTGATGTCAATGAAATGCCGCATACAGGCGCCGAATACTGTAATGCAGATACGCTTGGATCGTCAGATTCTGACAGTGAAATGGATTTTATAAATATAAGAAATCAAATTCAACAATGGGCGCTTTAGTACCAAATTCATCATAATGCCTTGAATGAATTACTTCGTATATTGCGAGAGAATGCAAGTACGAATTTGAAGAATGTCTTACCAACAGATAGTAGATCTTTATTAAAAACGCCGAGAAGTAGCAATATAGTTAAAATGGCAAATGGAGAATATTGGTACAATGGCCTAGAAAATTCTCTAAAATATGTTTTGTCCAAAAACATTTCAGTATTACCGACGTGCATATTTGTGACATTTAATATAGATGGTTTGCCTATCGCGAGAAGCACTAAAAACGAATTTTGGCCAATATTGTGCAGAATAAAGGACATAAATATTGCTCCAATAGTTGTAGCAATATTTTTTGGGAGTACAAAACCGCCCTTAGAATTATTTTTGCGTCCATTTGTAAGCGAGCTCTTAAAATTACTTCAAGATGGATTAGTAATTCAAAACCGAATCTTTACTGTAAAAATCCGTTGCTTTATATGTGACACACCAGCAAGGTGTTTTATAAAAGGTACTGTAGGGTTTAACAGTTACCATGGATGTATGAAATGTGCAGTTATTGGAGAGTATGATAGAAGAGGTCGTCACATGAGTTTTCCTAGAACGGACATGCCTTTGCGCACCGATCATTCTTTCAGAAATCGGTTAGATCCGGATCACCATAAGGAAAAGAGTGCAATAGAAGATTTACCTATTGATCTGGTTAACGATTTCATAATTGCAGATGCTCTTCATTTATTAGATTTAGGCGTTATGAAGAGATGTTTGCTGGGCTGGACAAGTGGCAGTTATAACTTTCAAACTAAGTGGCCAGCAAGGGAAATCCAGGAGGTGTCAAGGAAGCTTATTGAAATCAAATCAACTACACCATCTGAAATTCACCAAGGAAGACTGAGGGAATTAGATTCCATTCACTTTTGGAAAGGCACAGAATTCAAGAACTTTTTGTTATATTTTGGGCCTGTAGTGCTAAAACAACATTTATCCTTGGAAGTATATCAACATTTCCTAACATTGTTCTGTGCCACTACAATTTGTTATTCTGATGCCTATATACCTTACCGTCACATCAGTGAAAAACTTTATGTTGATTACATTGAAAGATTTGCAGAAATTTACGGTCAAGACTCCGTGAGTAGCAATATTCATAATTTATGTCATGTTGTAAATGACGTCAAAAGGCTCGGTTCTCTACCTTCTTTAAGTGCATATCCATTTGAAAGTATGCTATTTAGAATTAAAAACTTGCTACGAAAAGGTAATCAACCATTGGCGCAAGTAGCGAATCGCATACAAGAACTATCAAAGTTAAATGTAGACTACAAATGCAAACAGTCATATCCTGTAGTAAAATACGAAAGCTTACTGGAAACAGGGGAAAAAGCATTTGCTACTGTCAAGATTAGTGAAAATTATTCGTTATCGAAAAACATTAAAGACAAGTGGTTTTTAACTACCACTAATGATATTATAGAAATGAAATTCGCTACATGTAATGAGGGAAAAATAAAAATCCATGGAAGTAATATAAAAACCAAATGTAATTTTTTTGACCTACCATTCAAATCTTCATATATCAATATATATGCAACATCGCTTCCTTACGAAACTGACGTATTAAAAGAATACGATTTACAAGATGTTAAATGTAAACTCATATCTATGGTTTGCAGCAACCAAATGGTATTTTTTCCAATATTAACAACATTGGAAGTGAAAAATGTTTAGATATACCTACATAGTTTAGTCTGCACGTAAACATTTTAAGTTAGATCGAAATCTCGTTTTATTTCAATCGTTTTAATAAACTAACTCAAACATAAAATAACAACAATAATCAGATAGATTTTTTTTCAAAACATACAATCATAGAACTATCCGAATCAGTCTGTGCTTAACCCGTAACATATATCAAAGTTACTTTGATAACTTCGGTACATATACTTGTTGAAGACTACATCCTAAACGTAAATCTAATTGAATTAACCATAAGTAGAGTCATCAGTAAGCATGGTAGGTACATTAAGATTTTGGAAAGTGTACATATTCTATTTTTAATTAATGGTGTCCCTTTCAGGGACTCAAAAACTACGGCTTTTATTATTTTATAACCCACAGTTTTTCCACTATATTTTTAAAATCATTTATTCGACAGTTCAAACGTTTGTGTTTTGAGTGCCTGGTCTTTCACGAAATAATTAATATAAAAAAGCTGACGATGACAATTGACAATTTTCCTCACGTCTTAAACGGTCAATCTCCGCCGGTTTGCACGTGTTTGGCCATAATACAACCCCACCCTTTACCCAGTTACTGGGTACCAGCGATATAAATTTTTTTGAATTTTCCTCCGTCAACACAACGGAAAACGGCATTATTTTTAAACTTTGAGAACCTCTGTAAACGAAAAAGAACATGGAACCATTTTGTAAATTTAGTAACTTTGTTACTACCTCAAGTTTAACATCGTCACAATCTAGTAACTGTGTGACCACAGTATTGTTTATATCATAATTAACAGTTTTATAGTTAATACTTGCTTTTATATATATATTATTGTTATTGTTAAAAGCTTTGATTATTGTTGCAAGCTTTTGAGCTCTTTAAATGTATCGACTTATTTAAATAATGCAATATATTAAGTATCATGTTTTTTGCTATATTGGCTAAATTATGACTATATGATGGCGCGTTGATAAAATTCATCCAATATGATCAAATGACACGAAGAATTCCTTTTCCCATTGAGATTTAAACACATATTCTTAACTAATTATCACTATTAAAGCAAATACTTACGTTGTGAATTTTGTTGTAATGGCGTCTCTTCTATTATTAGTATTATTTCAAATCACCACAAAATAAAGTTAGCTTTTTCGTAACATTCCAACGAGTTCTGTCAAAATGAGTGAATGAACGAATGAATTCTGCGATGACTGGTTTCAAACTGGGAACATTGTTACCACACGGCGACAGAACTGCGAAACCAAAAGTTACTGTGTCGACTCTTCCCCAATTTTGGTAGCGGCGACCGAACAATGACGTAACAGCAACCAAACGTGTTACCAGAATCAGTTTGTTCCTACACATAAGTGTCGTAAAACTTACGTAACTGCTACCAAAAATGGTTATATGGGTAGGCAAAATTGATAACTTTAGACACCTTTTTTCATAACAATGGTCCACAAAATCATAGTACGTAATTTGATTATATGAAAGTATAGCAAACATCACGCTCGTAACGGCAAAGTTTGCTTGACTCTCTGATCTTAATTCCCGGCGAAACACAAAAACAAAATCCCTTTATTTACGTCAATTGCGTAATTTTGACGCTTTTCGGGACAAGGTTGGTTTTTGATGTATGTAATTGCGGCAATCAGAAAATCGACCGTAATTTACTAAATACGAACTGAATTTTCATGAAAATTCATTTACTCAGTTTGTTATGAAATTCTACACAATGATTGAAGCAATTTATAATGAAAATGCTTACCCGTTACTTGTAAAATCCTTAACAAAATCCGTTTCTGCACTTACGCACACGCGAGTACTCTCGATCGTTTCGGCGGTTTGACGCGGACTGACCAAAACAGATTACGTAACAACATACCATATGTTCACAGTTCGTTGACCTTTTGTTCATTTGATGCAATATTGTCCACACTTTATATGTATATGTATATTTTTCGGAAATTGTTGATAGTTTTCTTATTTTTGGACCTTAACCGATAAATTCCGGAATTCCGTACGCTTACAGAATTCCGTACAGTTACCTTAGGTAGTTAACCTAATATTATGATATTTTTGTTATTTTGAATTTACGATGTAATTTAATTCTGATTAAATGTTAGTTTTAGCAATTCACTCCATATGAAACGAGCTTTAGAGTTCCATTACGCCACTTTTTCGTTCCATTCACGCTATAGTGGCGGAATGGAGGTGGCGTATGCGCGACAATAAAACATTAAAATGAATTTACAAATAGACAATAATGATTAAGGCAAATGTAACTTTCTTTTCAGAATTAGCAATACGTAATAAGTTCGTTATAGTAAAGAATCAAATACGCAGGATGTTCTTACCTTGTCAAAATCAGTCTTGTAAGTGGAACTTTGGTTTTGAATGCAGGAACACGCGACCGACATTTACTCATTTCGCGGATTAACTGCTGTCATTATTGAGAAAATGGCGACTGCCATAGACTCAAAATGTTGCTATAATTCAAAATCTTCATGAATTTTGTCGGTATTTTGTTGCCAAGTTATTGAAAAGGCGGTCGCGTAGTGCGGAAATTCCTTCACACGCCATTTCGCGGGACAGGATAAAACCTGGGTTTTTCAATAGAACTTCAACCTAAACATATCTTTTTTAAGGTTTAAAATGAAATTTAAGTTTATAAGTGACCCGTACAAACACCCGCCAATTTTGAAAAAAATTAAGTACTATTAATTTTTTTACTCCGAATGTGGCAAGGTAGGTATGGGACACGTCAAAACACGACCTTTCATTTTACTTATTTAATTTTTATTTAAAATTGCTCATAGCTTTTCATTCTTTTAAAGCTATTATGGAGTAAATAAGGTCTAAATAATATTAAAAAAAATAAACGAATACGTACATCTTGCCAGAATTCGAATAATTCACTATGAAAGTGACGGGACATGACTTTTTCCAACTGACAACTTATGCCTACGGTGAATTAGTGCATTTAAACCAACGCCAACTTTCGCCATCAAATTGCGGCAATTTTTGTACTATGTAGGTTTAATTAGTTTTTGTAACTAATAAATTAATAAGTTTCTGTCAAAAAAATCATTTTTGGTAGAAGCTTTTACTGCCGACTGTACTTTTCTGCATACCATCATCAAGTACTCATTGAGACGATTCTAACGAGCCCAAACTCGATGGGGCTGTGTCGTTTTATTGCGGAGTTCCTATGGCCACCTTCCAGCTCCAGCATCAGATCAGCTCTAAGTCATCATAATATTGCATTGTCATGCAATATACATATGCTTGCAAAATTTCAGCTCAATTCAGGAAGGAAACTCAAACAGGAAGTGACTGAAAAATGGATTGCATGACGGACAACTTACATACTTACATATTTACATACTTACATACGAACAGTGCAAGTTAATATAAAGCTTGTAAAAACAAAAATAATCTGGTTTGTGATGATGAAGTGCCGAATAAAGACAGATATTGAGTTATCTACCATTCGGTTTTCAGCGTGGACTTGGTAAAAAACATCATTTTGTAGCCGTATTTTCAATTTTCATTGTTGTATTTTAAGGATCCGTAATATCCGAAAAATCCGGATCCAAGTGCCTGTCAGATCCTGATCCGAAAATTGGCGGATATCCGGATATTTCGGATATCCGGATATCCGGATATCCGGATTGCAAACCCTAGTCACAGCCACTTTTTTCCGAATCTATAAGAACTATAATGTTGAAACTTGGTAAGTAGATGTATTCTGTGGACCGCATTAAGATTTTCACACAAAAAAAATTACAATAAATTTTGGGGGTACTTAGAACTAAAACTCAAAAAAAAAAAAACATTAAACTGAAGTGTGTGGTATCTATGGATAGGTCTTCAAAAATTATAATGAGGTTTCTAATATCATTTTTTTCTAAACTGAATAATATTTCCTTGGGGGCGGCCTATGTCCAGCAGTAGACGTCTTTCGGCTGATATGATGATGATGATGATTAGTATGATTACATAACATAATATATATAGACATCATCAGTGCCGAATGATGTCTATATAATAATACTGCCGTGATTCTTAAAAAGGCAGTCATCTGACAATTTACCAATTTTGAGTTATATATTGTGCTGTGATCGGGAAAAAAAGACGCGTTGACCTATCTTACCCATTTTTCTCTATCAAATTTAGTTTTTGAGATAATTTTTCAATAAAAAGGCAGTCAAGTGCATTCTTTTACCAGTGCCGAATTCATTAAAACGCAGTCATCTGACAATTATCCTTAAAAAAGCAGTTAAAGTCCTTTGACTGCGTAATATATGGGAATATTTTAGGCAAAAAACTTATTTAAAAGGCAGTTTTGTACCAAACTGCCTATTGCTAATTCATAGAATTTACTTTACAATAATTCATTAAAAAGCAGCTTTTGAGTAAAAATTATTTAAAAGGCAGTCATGTGACGTTTGCTGCCTTGTTAATAATTATTTGGTTAATATTACTTACTTATATACTTCAAAGAAAAGAATGTAGGTCGCAAAAAAAAAAAAATTACAATTTTTTGGCATCCATCGGATACTAAAACGCAGTTTTCTCGCAATAATTCATTCAAAGGCAGTCATGTTTTGCCGCGCACCTATAATTTTTGCGTGGATTTAAAGTTTGTATCAGCGCCAGATGCGAGCCGCAGCGGACGTTTGAGGCAGGGCCTGCGTCCGTTCGCGCCAAGATCACGTGAGCGTGCCAATATTCAAAGTACGTAATAGACCGGGAGATGCTGACACAAAATTTTAAGGTATTTGTACCAAGTATGGCGACCCTTCAGGGATCTAATTACGTAATCAGAAAAGGAAAATGATGGTCATAGCGCTGGTACCGATGGCCCAAACGCGTGGGCGTTAGTTAGTTATTGTGCCGACAAGGCACATTCTAAATTAGCGATTAGATATTGTATAATACGTGCCGTAGATTAAGTACGTGCGAGATGTGTGAATGATGATACATGTAGCTACTCGTATATATACCATGTGAGTTAATGAATAAACACAGTACACAGTTGACAGTACTTCAGAGTCTCTCTCTGAGTGTGGACTGCCATAAACCCCTCTGGGGTGAAGTCCACATTCACCCTGTCTACTCCCCCATCAACATTCTAATTATTGCCAGGCAGTGGACACTATCCTCAACCACCAACCACCGTCAGGCAAAGTGGTGACCCCGACTGAAACAAGAAGAACACGCATCGCTGAAGCCCGACTGAAACAAGAACAACACGCATCGCTGAAGCCCGACTGAAGAAACACGCGCGACCCGACGACTAAATACGCAACGATCTGGCAAAGAAGTAGAACAAAATCAAAAAGCCTACTTTCGACGACTGAACGCGCAACCATCTGGTTAAGTGGGGACAAAAATACGCCGCACCCACCTGAAGAAATATGCCGCGACACATTGAAGAAACACGCTGCACCCTCTGGAAGATATACGCCGCGCCCGCTCGAAGATATACGCCGCACCCACTCGAAAAATACGCCGCGCCACATTAAAGAAACACGCTGCACCCGCCTGGAGAAATACGCCGCGCCCGCTTGCATTAGGTAGATATATGGAACACTGCCTGAAACAAAAGTCCAATGAAGAAACGCACCGCTCCCGACGAGAAGGATCCGCTCCCGACGATAAGGATCCGCTCCCTACCAGAACAACGCACTCCCGACTGGAACTACGCCCTTGTTGATGAAGAGACCACATTGAAAACGCATTCTCATTTTTCTCTCCAGGACCCCATTCAAACGCCTTCTCATCGAGTATGATATTCCGACAAGGAAGACATAACTGAGAAGCAGTGTCAATATGTTAACTCATATTACAGCGCACACGACAAGCCAAGAAGCCTAGAACAGCAAATTGTGCATTTTGTCACGCGCCTTCGTGCCACACTAATCGTGGCCGACATTTTTGGCGTTCATCGAGCAGCGTCCATGGTGCAACGCCTGCTGCGTCACGGCCCGGGGACATACTGGATGAAGAATTTGCAGCCATTTAAGCCTGCTTCCAAAATTGTGCGAAGAAGAAGTGTAAGGTGGAAGACGTCACTCATTACAAGGATAGCGTCGCAACGCAACACAGTTGGCGAAAATGCAACTCATCATAATTAGATAGAACAGAAACAATTCGCAGCACGCGTAATAAAGTGTCGACGCAGCGCTGAGCGTTGGATAGTGTTTTGTTAAGATCAAGATCGCGGAGTCGTATTTTTAATTGTATTTAGATAACTATCATATTTTTGTATTTTCTATTATTGTGCTGTATGTAACATTGCCCTGGAAGACGAATGCCCAGAATGAGATAAGCTGCTGCTTCGAGCCTATGAGTATGCCTCAATTATTTTTTATTGTCCTAAGCCCTTGTAATTGACCGAAAAGGTAATTCAAGTCTGGATTGTATGTACACGACTATTGTAAGTACTTTATTTCGCACTGTTTTATAAATGTTGTGGTACACACAGCAAGTTTTACATTTCTCAAGCATCCGAAAACGAGCTTAGAAATGCGTGTGCCTATTATATTAAGTATTTTGTTTTTTTAGTGATATAGTTGATCTGATTTTTATTGTGTAGGTAACTACCTACTTTTCTCATATATATGTGACCAGTCATTTAGCAGGAAATGGGATTTCATCCCATTTTTGTTGTAAGGGGGGAGATATGTGCCAACAAGGCACATTCTAAATTAGCGATTAGATATTGTATAATACGTGCCGTAGATTAAGTACGTGCGAGATATGCGAATGATGATACATGTAGCTACTCGTATATATACCGCGTGAGTTAATGAATAAACAACTATTGTGTTGACAGTACTTCAGAGTCTCTCTCTGAGTGTGGACTGTCATAAACCCCTCTGGGGTGAAGTCCACACTCACCCTGTCTACTCCCCCATCAACATATTACTTATTGCCTGGCAGTGGACACTATCCTCAACCACCAACCACTGCCAGGCAAAGTTATACTGGGCGTTTTGCGCAAGTCGACATCCATTATGCCTATTTTGCGTGAAACGGCGGTGTGGTGCTACTCTAACCACCCAAACTCGTTGGTGAGTGCCTTGGTGTTGCTGGATGCGTCCCATAGTGTGTCTGGAGAACCTAGGTGCTTTATTCTGTGTACTTCTACCTGCTTGCAGTCCAGTAGTATATGTTTAGTCGTTTCTTCTGCCTCCATGCACGCTCTGCAAATGGGGTTGTCTATGATACCTAAGCTATAGAGGTGTCTGTTCAAGGTGTTATGTCCTGTTATTATTCCCACTATCTTGCGCAGTTGGTTTCTGTGTGTCCTTACTAGTGAGGTTGTGAGTTTGTAGTCGCGTTTCGACAGAATCTCTTTGGTCTGTCTGCATGTGTCTGTCTCCTCCCAGTATCTTTGGTGTAGTTCTTTCGTGTGTTGGTCCAGTTGATTGTATATGTAGCTTTGTGGCGGGGGCAAGATTGGCTCCGGTCCGTATGCCGTTGTTTCTGAGCCTTTCCTGGCCAGTTCATCCGCTGCATCATTTCCTCTTGAGCCACTATGCCCCTTAAACCATTGTATAGTAACTTTGTTTTTATCTGCGCACACCTCTGTGAGGTTTTGGTGGCATTCGTTTATCAAGCTAGATGTGATGTTATCACTGCTCAGTGCTTGTAGTACCGATTTACTGTCTGAGAGTATCCGTATGTTAGTGTTTTCGACTTGTCGTCTCTTTATGGCATTGCAGGCTTCAATTATCCCTACGCATTCTGCCTGGACTACCGTGTTTTGCACACCCAGTGGTTTGGATATGTGTATGTTTAAATCCTCTGAGAACACACCACATCCCGGTCCCGTATTTGTTTTTGAACCATCTGTAAAGGTATGTTTGGTTTAGCCCCTCTTTTGAGTCTTCCGTCAGTGATATGCCTTAGTCTTTCCTAAAGACTGTAGTTTTTGGTATTTGTCGATTGATGCCTCCATCATAGGTATTAGGATAATGATTAGTTTGTTATGGATCTTCGTGTGGGATATGTCTAGTTTCGTCCATAGGTTGAGGCTTTTTAGGCGTATTGCAGTCGAGCCGCCTACTTTTTCTTTCATCGACTATAGGAAAATAAAAGAATTTTTGAGTAACAAATCTTTCGAATTTCGTAATTTATCCGACATGTTCGATTAACGCCCACGCATTCCTTTTCTTCATTACGTAATTAGACCCCTGAAGGGTTACCACCATACTTGTTACAAATACCTTAAAAATTTGTGTCAGCATCTCCCGGTCTATTACGTACCTTGAATATTGGCACGCTCACGTGATTTTGGCGCGAACGAACGCAGGCCCTGAGGGGTAATCACGTAACGTTCCGAAGTAAAAAGTGACATTTAGACCTACCCGACGTCACGATCACGTAACGCATTGTACGAAATGCGTTACGTGATCGACCTACGGATATGATAAATATACAGTGCCTTTTCCATAATTTTATATTTTGTAATACATTTTAATAAATGATAATATGAGTGTGTTATTTCATTTCAATTCACTTGACTGTTGTTATCGAAGTTTAAGAAAAAATATTGTATAGAAGAAAAATACTTAAAAAGCAGTGAATTGCATTTGAGCATTTGAGGCTGCTTTGTAGTAAATTACTCAGTGGATATAATTTAGCTATCGTTTGCTTTAAAAAAGTAGTTTGTCTCGTCGTTTACAACTCTGAGCGTAAAGCGTCCGATTGTAATGGGAGTTGGCACTACATCGGCATTTGACATAATTTTTATTTTATTTTCATTTATTTCAGGATAAAAATTACAATATAAATTTGCAGAAATGTCAAAATTACAAGAATTTCTACCATGATCGTCAATATAATTGAAATGTAAAAATAAAATATAATTCTATCTCCCAAAAAGGATCGTCATTTGTTATACTCGTACAGTAGGTATAATAATAAAATTTAAAAAATATTATGTGAACATAATAAAAACCAAATATATAAAAAAAATATAAAAACATAATTCTCTCAATAAATACTATCACTAAAACTTAAAACAGAATATTATAATACTTTATAACACTTAATAACATTTGATACAATTAAAATCAATCATCAGGCGGCAATGTCAATTTATTTGGTACATCATTTAAAAAGTAAGTTCCATGTACTCGTTCACGGAGTACAGAGGGTTGATCAACAAAAGATTTCTCAGCTTGCGCCGAAATGTTTCGTCAGATTGTTCATTTCTGATATCGGCGGGTAATCGTTCATAGTATGTGGGGCCGATGACGCGGGGGTTCTTTGTTGAAAGCGCCATGCGACGAGGAACCGTTCTCAGCCGCCCTGTAGAACGAAGCTGTTTCCCTGGAAAGTCCACGCGTTGGAACTGAGAAATGTTCATTCTTACAAATATTAAACAGTCGAATAAGTATTGTGAGTAGTGTGTCATAATCGTACATCGGGGTTTTCGGAGCGGGAATGATTTGAGAAAGAGTAGAGATAAACAGATATGTTAGTCTAAGAAAATATCTTATTATGCCTAATGAATAACTACCTCTCTGTGAGTTGTATACAATCTGTGACAAAGTTTTATTTTAATTTCCGTAAAAGTCTTATAACTTATAAGGTAACAATAAAAATAACTTTAATTAATTACCTGCTGTAAATTGAATAGTTGACACGATTTTCAGAATAAACTATTAATATTTTTTCTATATTTGGGACAGTTAATCTACGGCGTCTTGCTGTAAATATCCATTTCAAGGAGCTAAATGATCTTTCCACGTCGACAGTTGTAATAGGTGCATATTTAAATTTTTTGTAGGAATCAATTGATGCACGAGAAGTTTGAGATTGAAGTTCTATTTCTTTGCCTTGTACCAACTCATTTATAATTTTTAGTGTGCTATAGCCAGAATTCTTCTTTAACACCAACTTCAGTTTATCATAAATCTGTTTTCCTTTTACGCTCATGTTTAATTTGGAAACATCTCTATAGGTTTCATGAACTATTTTTAAACTATCGCTGATGGACAGCTTCGCATCCTGTAGTTTTTTAATAGCATTTGGGATACTCATCAAATGATTTGCTATGAATTTTTTTAAAGCGTACTACACTTTTTAAAGCGTACTGTCAGTCGTTTTACACTTGCAGCCTGTGGACCAACTTTACGCAAAAGGCATACAACGGCCTACGTGTTCAATACAATAACGCATTCCGGGTGTTGATGGGGTTGCCGCGATTTTGTAGTGCCTCTGGTATGTTTGCGGAGGCACAAACTGACGGCTTTGCGGCGATAATGCGCAAGAGGTGCGCCTCCATGATGCGTCGCCTGCGCGGCAGCCCCAACAGCATTCTGAGCGTGTTTACGGAGCGTGAAAATGGCCCCATGCTCACCCGCTGGCAGAGACTGCATGCAGTCATTGTTTAATTATGTTATGTCCCTCTTTTTATGTTATACTTACACTAGCAATAAGATTTCATTGTTTACTAACCATATATGGACTCTAGTCTGAAATAAATGATTTTTATTATTTATTTATTATTATTATGAAATTTAAGTCGCTTTTTATATTTGCATTTCCAAACGCTCTTTTTGCCTTTCTGGGCTTCGGTGGGACTGAATGTATTTAGAACACGTTTCACTTCATCGTAATGTTTGCTGTAATACGTTGCAGCTTCTATCCAGGTTCCCCACCGAATAATTGTTGGTCGAGGTGGTAAAGGCACTCCGGGGAGCATTTCTTTAAACTTTTGTATTCTTTTAGGAGATTTCAAAAATGTCTTCTTAATATTTGCGATTAAATCATTCACATCTGGATAAAGTTTTCTTACTAGTTCAGCCACTCTATTTAAACCATGAGCCAAACATGTGACGTGCAAAAGATTGGGAAAAATACATTTTAAATTTCTTCCAGCCTTTAGCATGTAGCCCACACCGTCAGTTAAAAGTAAAAGTACTTTATTGTGATTATTATGGTTAGCACCCCATAATTCATCAAGAGCACTTGTGACCGTATTGGATATTGATACATTGTTCGTGCTGTCTAACCGTTTACTGGATATCAAGTGTTGAGTGCCAATGTGATCATCACGTAATGCTCCCACTATTACGTTAGCTATTTGACGACCATAATCATCCGTGGTTTCGTCAACACTCACATATATATATTAATTTTTTAGCTCGCTCCGTATTTTATGAATTTTTTCATCGTAAGCTTTATTTAAATATTCCCGTCGCAGTTGACATTCCGAAGGAACTTTTGCAGTTTTTCCAAATTTACCGGTAACACAATTTTCGATAAAATCTTTAAATATCGGATTGTTTACCTGCGTCCATGGTATATTACAGCCCACAACAAATTTCAAGAGCTCACTATTGAAATCATATTTCATACCTGTATGTTTATTAGATGCGACATGTCGCGTTACACTAGATTTCGTTTGAGCGAAGCTCACATTGCACTTGGTGCAAAATAATAAAGAATCTCGAACCTCTATCTCTGGATTATTTTCTATCCACGAACGCATAAACTCGTAACGAGTTTTTTTTCTCGGAGGCATATTTGTGTTGACTGATTATTTACAGTTTTTTAAAATACAATTGCATTTAAGTTTATCTACTAGACAAGCAAGGGTAACGGTTGACAATAGGTTTCTAATACAATGTCAATCTTGACGCTCGATATCTATGAAGCATTTTCTTATAAATGAATAGACTTAACTGAAGAGGTTGATAATGAATGACCAATATAAAATATGTACCTATATGTATGATTAATCTTTATTTATTTTTCAATCAATTATTCATTCGGTAGAAACCTACTAGGGTACGATCTGTTTTTAAGTAAATACCTACTCTTTGGCTAATGTCAAACGTTCCCGCTCCGAAAACCCCGATGTAT
This sequence comes from Epinotia brunnichana, assembly GCA_963854355.1. NCBI lineage: Eukaryota > Metazoa > Arthropoda > Insecta > Lepidoptera > Tortricidae > Epinotia > Epinotia brunnichana. The sequence continues at coordinate 261,530 of CAWKZR010000017.1, forward strand.
GGTCATAATGCGTTGAGATTTGTAAAGTTCTCTACAGGGGTGCCTATGTTTTACTCCAACAAGTGTACGAATTGCTCGTTTCTGCACAATTAACACTCTCTTTGCGTCTGTAGAGTTTCCCCAGAGGATTGTGCCGTAAGAAATAACTGAGTGGAAATAAGCAAAGTACACCTGTTTCAATGCCTCCCTGGAGATCAATGGTGTAAATTTTCTCAAGGCAAAGACGGCACTACCCAACCTATCACACAAACTGTCTACATGGCGCTTCCAATTCAAATTCGAGTCAACTATGAACCCAAGGAACTTGCTCTCGTTACATAGTGGCATAGGACTACTGGCCATACACTGCCACATCTTCGTCTTATCCATGTTCATCTTTAGACCGACTCGCTCAGAGATTTTACTGAGGTCATCGAGCATCGTACTAAAGTCCTCCATGGTCTCAGCCAAGACTACTAAATCTTCAGAAATCCGAAGATGAGTGATGTACTCGTCGTTGATGTCTGCCTTTTCTAGTCCAGAGTCTTGAAAAAATCCTCCAGTGCAGCGGTGAACAGGATGGAGAAATAACATCTCCTTGTCAGTCAAGGAGATGTTATTTCCCCAACCTGTTCACCGCTGCGGCAGAATAGGTTTTGCGTTCAAATCCTGGAGTCAGACTGACAAAGTGCGTTTTCGTACAAACACTTCGATACTTCGATATAGCGGTAGTCAACCGCGCCGGCGGGCGGGTTGGCGCCACTGGAGCGACTAGTACAGCCCAGGTTTCGATCAAGTCGAAGGCTTTCTCGTGGTTCGTGAACGCTAAACAGAGGGGCAGGTTATACTCCTCAGTCTTCAGTCTTCTGTATAACCTGACGGAGAGTATGGATGTGGTCTAAGGTGCTAAAGCCTCTCCGGGAACCGGCTTGTCCGGGAGGCTTGAAGTCATCTAGCTTGCGTACGAGACGATTTGTAATTACTCTCGAAAACGGTTTATAGACATGGCTCAGAAGTCAGATGGGTTGGTAGTTCTTCAGCAGGGTGTTGTCACCCTTTTTGAAGAAAAGCACTGCCACACTTCTGTTCCTTGCCTTTTTCTCTCTCCCAGTAAGACGAAGAGAGGTATTTCTTTGGATTGTTATGATAAGTATACCTCTAAAGTATGTTAAATAAGGCGTCTCTATTGTACTTATTCAAACTGATCATTATTCATATTTTATAGAACGGCACCGGGAACGTGTTTATATTTTAAGAAGCTTCTACAAACGATTGCATTAATTTGATCCTACATGAGCTAAGCTAAATAACACTAACAAGTTTATTCAATTTATTTTTACATGATAAAAGTAGGGTTATTGAGGTATAAACATGACGATGAAGCATTAACAGTCGTTGAAATTTTGTATTTTACTAATAATTTGTGTTCCGGTAAATTACCGGTTTTGATTTTAATTTACCGGTAATTTACCGGCCTCATATTTAGTCAATTTACCGGTTAACCGGTTAACCGGTTAACCGGTTTGCATTCCCTATGCACGAGCCGGTTAGCAGTGAGTCACCCGCTTGCTGTTCGGTATCGCTGCAGCGCTGCAGCGCTTGACCGCTGACGTAACGAACGGTCTTATTAATGGTTTTTAACGCTGGAAAAACTGACATTTATATAAACTGGATACTCGTACTTTTTCGGCGGTGAAAGGCCATGTCGGCTTGCGCAAAAAAAAAATGTGCTTACCAAATATTAATTGAAATGCTGTGATTAAGTTCTATCTACGTGTTATAAAAGTAAAAAATACTTAGCCAAGGACAATTACAATCAATAAAGTGATTTTCTATAATTAGTGCTAATCGAAGGACAATTCATCGAACAAAAGTGAATTTAACTCAACACCACCGTCAAATCTTAGTGCATAAATTGTTCGGTGCAAAAAACGTAACCGCCGCGGATTTTCATGGCGCTTACGACCTGTCGCGACTTCTCCCATTGTGATAAACAGCGAACAAGAGTGTAGAGTGCGCACGAATTTAGACCTTACGGGACTCCATTACGTTATAATATCGCCTATTCAATTTTGATCACCAACAAAAAATGTCAGAAGATATATTAAAAAAGTTATTTGAGGACCAACGGAGGGAATTAGCAGACCAACTAAGGAATATGGAAGAGAATATAACTCGGGGAATAAACGAAAACCTTGACCGCAAATTTCAGCACCTGCAAATTCAAATGGACGACATAAAACAAACTATTGAACTGATTGAAAAACAGTTAAAAATGCGTAATTTAATAATATTCGGTATAGCAGAGGAAGAAAACTCATATTCAGAACTGGAAAACATAGTACTAACAATGATCACTGTAAACCTCGACGTAAGTTGCGACATCTCAGAAATAGAATTCGTCAGAAGTAGTGATGGGCAGCGGGAACATTCCCGCTACCGGTAAGTTTCCATTTGGGAATATTACTAGTAAGTTACCAATGTTACCAGTAACATTCCCAAAATACGGTAAAATACGAAACTGATGATAGTGATGATGTAAATGAGATAAAATAAGGTCTAATAGTTCTTTTCTTAGTGCAACAAGTTATGTAGGTAGGTACAGTCAGAGATGGGCATTATTCGAATGATTCTTTATTCGAATAATTATTCAAATAAGCATTTATTCGTCACTAATTTATTCGCGAATAATTTATTCGCGAACACTTTCGAATGACGAATGATTTATTCTCATTTTATTCGAATAAATCGAAGAATACATCCACGAATAATATGTAATTTACCTCTTTACGCCTAAACCGCTAAACCGATTTAGATGAAATTTGATATAGAGATAGTTTAAGTCTCCGGTAAGGACAAAGGGTAGTTTTTATCCCGAAAATCAGCCCCTAGGCGGTTGAAATTGGGGGTGGAAATTTGTATGGAGCTACTTAAACCGCTGCCCAGATTTGAATTAAATTTGGCAAATAAATATTTTGAGTCCCGGGGCAGGAAATAAGATAGGTTTAATCCCGGAAATCGTCCCCTAAGGGGGTAAAATGGGGGTGAAAATTTAGTTGTAACCCATTTTGATGAAATTTGGTTTCGAAATAGTTTGAGTCCTAGGAAAGGACATATAAGATAGGATAGTAAACTATCTTTGAAATCATCTCCTAAGGGGGTGAAATAAGGGGTGACAATTCGTATAGAACCCATTTGAATACAATTTGGTAAAGAGATAGTTTGAGGCCTACGAAAGGACGTAGGATAGTTTTTATTCCGGAAATCACCCCCCGAGGGGGTGAAATGGCGGGTGAAAATTTGGATGTAACCCATTTAGATGAGATTTAGTATAGAGATAGTTTGAGCCCTGGGAAAGGACATTAAATAGTTTTTATTCCGGTAATCATACTCAAAGGGGGTGAAATGGGGGTGAAAATTCGCATGGAACCCGTTTGAATACAATTTGGTATAGAGATAGTTTAAGTCCTACGAAATAGGATAGTTTTGATTCCGGAAATCACCCCCGGGGTGAAATGGGGGGTGAAATTTTGGATGGAACCCGTTTAGATGAAATTTGGTATAGAGATAGTCTGACCCCGGAAAATGACAACGGATATTTTTTATCCCGAAAATCATTCCCTAAGGCCTAAGGGGCTGAAATAGGGGGTGAAAATTTGGATGAAACCAATTTAGATAAAATTTAGTTAAAAGATAGTTTGAGTCCTAAAAAAGGACATAGGATAGTTTTTATCCCGAAAATCATCCTCTAAGGGGATGAAATCGGGGGTGAAAATTTGGATGTAACCCATTTAGATGAGATTTAGTATAGAGATAGTTTGAGCCCTGGGAAAGGACATTAAATAGTTTTTATTCCGGTAATCATACTCAAAGGGGGTGAAATGGGGGTGAAAATTCGCATGGAACCCGTTTGAATACAATTTGGTATAGAGATAGTTTAAGTCCTACGAAATAGGATAGTTTTGATTCCGGAAATCAAAAAATGGTGGGGGTGAAAATTTGGATGGAACCCGTTTAGATGAAATTTGGTATAGAGATAGTCTGACCCCGGAAAATGACAACGGATATTTTTTATCCCGAAAATCATTCCCTAAGGCCTAAGGGGCTAAAATAGGGGATGAAAATTTGGATGCGCGAATTTACAACGATTTTAAATGACCTCTCCTTCAGTGAAGAGGGAGGGATTTTCACTGAAGGAGAGGTCATTTAAAATCAATGTAAATTAATAATTATTATAAAAATAAATAAAAACATATTTGTATAAGTCAATCATTGTAAGTTTTAAAAACCTGTTATAAACTATATTTTCATGTAATAATGTTTTATAACCAATAAATGGCTATTCTAATTCTAATTATTTATTAACCATTGAGACCTGACCATATCGTATTGAGTGTAATAAGCTGGACGTATACGTCCCTACGAATGTAACCTAAAGCACAATGACTGTATTCAATTAGTTATTTAAACGTGAATATACTTAAACCGCTGAGGTACAATATCTCGTCCTTAATCGATATTCTTCTGTCGGCTGCTAGAAGGCAAGTGAGCGCTCCCGCCATGCTCTTGCCTTTTTATGGTGTGTAGTTTGACAGCTCCGGATGCACGTTAGCCGTGGTGTTGCCAGGATGATCGGCAAAAACTCCGTGGCGACAACAGAAATAGGGATTAGACCCAATTAGGCCGAACTAGAATGAGGACTTAAGCTGAGTTTAAACGTCCTAATTGTAAAGGGCTAATATTGATTGAAATAAACTATTCTTGGTTGTTTGAATTAATACTTAAATATGATAGGTTGTTTTGCTTAATTAAACCAACTGGATCCTTGAATTTAGAAATTCATCGTTCTAAGTCTACAGTTTGTTTCAAATATTCGTCTTGCATATTTTGCCTTCCTACAACACTACAAATGAACCAGAGGCAACCAAGCAACGCGAACACGCAACGCCAAGTGAAGTGCCAGCATAATCACAGATGCAATAGTTCTGCATAATGTCGTTTTCAAAAATGTGGTAAATATGTATGGGTAGATAGTAATTTATTTATTTTCAAAACATCTTATTGATATTTCGGGATCTGTTGCTATTGCTACTTGTTGGAAATCAACAGTGTGAAGCAATAAAACGTCTTTTCAATAAAAAATAAATAAAAGAAATATATAATCTTAAACATTGATTACAACTGCCAGTTTAATTAATAATAACTTGACCTAATGACCTTAAAACTACGATGTGTACTTTTCAATTTTATCAAATGCTTCTATCATGATATTTATAAATCGGTTCTTTATTCTAACATAATTTTTTTTACTTTTTGTTACGTTGTAATATTGCTAATGACGTGTTTTTGCCCTTTTGAAATCCAAATTGATTTCAAGAATTGTAATCGGATCTACATATTAAGGCAACGTGAGCTCAGAAAACGGATTTTTAAAAGTACGTAGCTCTTGTTTGGATTATAATACGGCTGTCCTAAATTTAATTAGCAATCTTAGGGCCTTTCCCGAGGGACAACAGCTATTCGAATCCCGAGTTTTTGACTTTCGCTCCATAGAAAAAAATCACGAACATAGGTCTAAAATACACTTGAAAAATTCGTAAAATATTATGCACAACAGCTAAACAAATTAAAATTGGTTTTGAAAATTGGCAATATCATGTTTGAGGGCTGAGCTATTACTTTTGTATTTGCTTAAAACCCAAAATAAAATAAAATTAAAAAAACATGATATCCGCGCTTCCGAAAACGCACTTCCATCTCGCTCACGCACGCTTATGCTCAGTGAGAGGGAGAGAAGACCACGAGCCTACGTGGCCTTAAGAAGTCTAAATTCAAGTTAATATTGCCTTTGGATATTTGCAACTATCAACTCTGCATACAGGGTGTTTCCTGTAACAGGAGCAATAAATTAAAACGAAGATTCCTTAGGTAATTAGTACTCATAATAACAATAACTTAATTTTCCAAAGTTCTTAAATTTAACAATCAATGGATGCCGATTATCGCAATATGATCGCTCAACGGTGGTTTAGTGTCGTGGTACCGGGGATGCTACTCCAGAAATAATTTTAAAACAATCGATAGTGAATTAATGGTTGCCCAGCGTGGCGGGGGTACATTGCTGGTTCGATTAATTGTGTAAGAAAATAACAGGACAATTTTTCTTCATTTTAATTAATTAAAACCACTTGGACTTAATGACTGATTACTTAAGGGGTCTGATATTTTAATTTATTGCTCCTGTTACAGGAAACACCCTGTATATATACTCGTAAGTCTACGCCACCACGCCACACAGATTATTGCCCCGGCAAAGTTTCGGGTTGAGGACGTGGTTGGCGTATTTAAAGAGCCTGCGACGCGTTAATGCGGCTCACCCCGCCGGTCACCCGTTACGAAACTAGACCTCTACCTACGCTTAATTACTACGCATCGCGGTGTCAAGGTATGATTGTGGGTGAGCGCTGAGGTGAGCTTAAAACAAGTTACAGAATAGGGGGGCGGGAGCGAGTGAGTGGATCTTATATAGCGACAATCCAGTAGCGGATCTCAGTCACCAGGCTGCATCCCCTGTTATCAGCTTCGCTACTTGGTTTTGAGTAGTGTCCGACCAAAACATGTTTTTTTGCCGAAACCGAAACTGAAACCGAAGGTTCGGCGTTGGCTCTAGTTTCTGCCGAAACCGAAACAGAAACCCAACCTTTTGTAGACTTGTTAAAATCGGTGAAAAAATGACGTAAGACCGCTTTTATACACACACCTGAAACTCGTGAAGGTTGTATAAAATAAAACAAGTTACCATAATTCCGGGAACAAGCACAATAAAGCGTCACTTCACTGAGAAGGCGGCCGGCAAGCTAAGCCATATTGCCGGCTGGCGACTTGGCACGAGCGCACCCGAAGTACCGTTTTGTAAGTTTCGGCCCGGCCGAAAGGTTCGGCCGTCTTTTGGCCGAAACCAAAACTACGGCCGAAACCGAACCTTCGGTCGGACACTAGTTTTGAGAAACGAACCATTAGCACTACATACCAGTCCAACCAATAAGAGCTCCTCTGTCTTGAGAAGGCTCTCCTTCGTGAACGCGCCATGTTGGGCGTACTTGAAGATCCTGGAGATGGATCTCTGCGAGCCATGTATTTTGGCGGCAATCAGGAATGACGCGGCGGCGGTCAGCTGCAAGTGGTCCAAGGTCACAAAATCCGAGGCCAGCGCCGCGTCCAAGTACCAGATCGCCGTCTGGATGGTGGCTGGGTTGCCGTCTACACCCTGTAGAAAAGTTTCTTTAGGTAAATTTGAAGTAGGTACCTACCACACATGTATGAATATAAGGAGATCGGACATGCCGGCCGATTTGTATTGAGTACGCCTGTCGCAAGTACATTAACCCACACAACGCCCAAGTAATCGACAAGACAAAGCACGCACACATCTAAAACACACACACTTGTATACCTACGCGCATATTGGACAATACACGCGCATCATATCAGGCATTTTGTGAAGAAACGTAATATTCTCTGCTCGCAGCACGCGTGCACAGTATGTCAGAGTATGCCCATTGAGCTAACAACTGCGAAGCGGCCGCCGGCGGCTTGTTCTCTCTCTAGTATTCTATGCTCTGAGGTACCTACCTAACCAGTTGGTTAAGATTTCACGAATGATTATTTTACACAAATGCAGGGAATAATCGTTTGAAAAGTTCTTGTCAAGACGGCAATATGAGTAATGTTCATGCACCTACCACATTATGATCAATTGGCTAAACAAAAGAGATAAGTAAATTTTGCTGTCATGCCATAATAGTGCATGTTGTTACGGGAAATACTTCACTATCGGATACCCAGTGCACTATTATACTATTTTGTGCCATTGGATTCCAAAACTGCCAAAAATATCTAAGGGTCGGTCTGGGGACTTCATTACAGGGGTGTAATGACGTCATCAAAAACGCCGCGGCCGCGCTTGGAAAAGTGTAAATTACACCCAAACCATGCACCCAACACATGTGGGGTATTAAATGAAAGCTGAATAATCTTAGAATAATAATGAATAATATACTAAAAGATGGCTTTGGTATCCGAAAGTGAACTATTTGTTCGACGGAATCCCGTAACAATACGCACTAATATTTATCTACTTCTTGACTTCTTGATACAAACAGAAAAATCAATCATTGTAATAATTATAATTCTTGGGGCCAAATACTCGTATTGTACGATTACGATTGTAGACCAATCTAAGTAGGTATATCCAAATATTTTTAATTGTAAGTAATACCTACATTTCAGTGAATTGGTAATAGGGGAGATGCGGATAAGACGGGGACACGAGGTAAGACGGGGCCACCCACACATAGACGAAACTATACGTCACACTAACGCATCGCAATGGCCGACGGGACGCCCCTCCCGCGCGGTCATCAGCAAGACGACCGCGACATACTCTCGAGCTTTCTCGCGCTATCCGTCTCTTTCTTAATATACCACTTAGA